>JAQGAE010002564.1:0-17338 GCA_034696685.1 Julus scandinavius | reverse complement strand
ACGTTTTTTTGCATTTCTGAATTACAACGGTAAACTTAATTCTAGCTTGTCTATAACCATTCACAAAAGGGGGGAAACAAGTGCCAAAGTAAATATTGTCCTAATGACGTCACCTCCTGCTTTCTAATGGCTGGTGGGTCATCACATTATTTATAGTGAAAGGATAAGTCCTTCTCATCTTTTTTTTGCCAAGTGAGAAGATTTGCCCAGAACATTGTGGAATTTTTCTAAAGGCAGCGAAATTTCGGTTAAGGGGAGCGCCGCTCCCCCTCGCAACCCCGTAATTACGCCACTGGTTGACAGTATCAACGACAGCGAGTTGAACACCACTCGGAAAGTACTCGGGTTCGCAGGTTTTCCGTTTACGAGAGAAACGCACCACCACCAATTTCCCCTTTTTTAATTTCAATTCCCATTAATCGCACCAGGAAGCCAACAGGATAAGATCGCCCTGGAGTTTGGGGGAGAAACTTGTGTCTTCATCACACATTTAGTGGACAATCACGAAGGCTGTAAGGTTCCAATCATTGTCTCTAGATTGGAGACTATACTTACATTGTTGCAATGCCGTCGTTGGTGAGTCCATTGGCAGACTGACCGGACTGTAGCACATCGGGGCAGAGATCGTGCTCCCGGCAACACTTATCGGCCTCCCGATTTTCGCCCAGGTCGTCGAAACTCTCGGCAGTGTTACCCAGCCCGCACCATTTTGTCCCTGTTTGCATAAAAAAAAACGACTTTATTCAAAAACCCGTATCTACTGTTCGATTGGAATTCTCCGATGGACTTGCCTGGAAAGGTTATCATGTTGGTGGGTATGGATCCGATGTCGCCGCTCACGAGGTTGCAGAGTTTGACAAACTCGGCGAGGGGCTCGTCTTTGACCACGTTAATGTTGGCGTCGGGGTGATGGGAGAGCTCCTCGAATATGGACTCCCTGTTTATCGAACAAAAATCGAATGCATAAACTGATGTTTTGGGAATGAAATATGAAGAAGAGGCCCTTTCGTACCAAGAATTGAATACGGTGCAGTGCGCAGCCGCTTTGTCATTGGCGTCCAAGATTAGTTGCAGCATCACCGAATATCGCTGGTTTACCAAATGCTCCGTGCGTGGGCTACCTTTGATCCGGGCCACGACCATGAACCCAACCAGCGTGACAATCCAGAACAGATGCATCACTCCACTGTTCCGCTCTTATCAACTCGGGTCCTGTATCGTAAAACAAGGGAAGAGGGGATAAATCCGTGGCAACTGTGAACCTCTTGCGGTGGCTCCCCTTCCTGTAGGACTGATCATCCGGCATGATGCCTAACGCTTGCTGGATGTACCGGAACACGATCCAGTAAATGAGGGACTTGACAGGACGCTCCCAATTAGGGAATTTCTCCCATCCGTAAAAATTCCCACCGACCTCGACCTGGGAGCGAACCCGGCATCTTAGGATCGAGAGGCAAGCGCGTAACCCACTCTACCGTCGGCGTTGGCCCAGCTCAACGTACGGTTCGGGTACCTCTCCAGTAAATGAGGGACTTGACAGGGACCAACGGAATCCCTAGGGGGATGTCCAACAATGGGGGTGCCTAACTGGTCCCCCAAAGTGACCAAAATTTGTTGGGCCATTGTTGGTTTTTTCCGATGCATAGAGGGTCCACCCCTCAAAGGCAATATATTTTCAGGCAGGAGATGAAGTCTCATCCCCTGGCATTGGTATCTAGCCCTCGTACGTGGGCCAAAGTTAAAAATCAACAAATAAACAAGTATACACACCTTCAAACCCAATTACCTGATAGTCAGGACAAACTTTTCAAATCGTAATTATGAGAATTCGCTCGGTGGTAATTATATACAATAATTGTCAATTTAATTGGCCCATCCATGCATACCCAATTTTGGCCCAAGGCGTGATCCATAAATTATGTCACACTTTTTTGCCTCTTTTTAAACACTTCCTCCCCCCCAACCCTTTGTCACAATTGTCACAAATTTTACTACACCCCATCCATAATGATGTCACAACCCCTTCGATTACCCCCCTCCCCCCAGACAATGAGTAGCAATGGGGAAGAAATTTTTAAGTCACTACAGGACCCAAATCTTTTTCCCCGACTGCTATTCAAAATTTCAAATGTTAAAAAAAAAAAAAAATTTACCACGTATTTTTTACCGTTCGAAATAAATTTTGATTGTGTAATGTCACATTACCAAACCACCCCCCACCCCTTGGTCACAATTGTCACAAAAAACAAACAATAAAGGTGTGACATAATTTTTGAATGGCCCCCAATGACTGCTTGGAATATTTAGCACGGGGCAGTGCGTTTCTCTCAGAGCTACAAGTCTGTGCTTGTATGAATAATTAAAAAAAATTGATTATACTGATATGACTGTTTTATGTAATTTTGATATGTCGTGCTATACAGGGAAGACACTTTGTGAGGGGGAGCTTTTGCCATTCCATATCGAACTGTAGCAATGCCTGAAATACATACGTGAAAACCTTTCCAATATTCCCTAAACGCAGGTCTTTCGGTATTCAAATAATTAAACTATGTTTATGCTCACGGATATTGCATATTTTTTTTTTTTAAAGTACATGCACTGATGTGTTTTATATAGCGCTAGGTGGCAGTATGGTAACGTTCTGGGTCCCTGTAGCGTTGAATACATTCATCCATTAAATAACTTCTCATAATGGCGTTGCGCATGCGCGTCGTGTCTCCTGATCATGAAATCTCTACGTTTGTTGAGATAGTTTTTTTTGTATGTGAAGGTTTTTAATGTAGACTTGTGATTTGAAAATTTAATTTTTAAATGATTTGTGATTTAAAAATTTCTCAATTTGTACAAATTTTCATTCTACTTACACAGGTGAACATATACAGCATCTTGTGCAGAGAACGGAAGTAGAAGTTATTTGGTAGGGGAAGGTATTTCACGTGCCACCGCCGCCATCTTGTTTTTTTTTGTTTTTATATTACGTAAAGTTTTAAAATGGCGGATTGTGAGTCCCAGTGGAAGACTCCAGAGTGGAAAACGCCGGCTTTTCGCAGCAAAATAGTCGCCCAAATGTAAGTTTAATTACATTAAATTGTTTAGCAGCTAGTTTTGCAATAATTTTTGGCTAAATAATGCTTGTGAAGTTGGTAAAGCGATGCATTTAGCTATTCGAAAAGTAGGCCTAACTTCATGTTATCGCAGTGGTTCTAAACGTATTCCATGTTTCGTAGCGATGAAGCGATTCGTCAATCTGGAAATCCCATCAACAAGAATCCAGGAGAGATGGAAAACCACGTATTCAATAAGGCCAAGACAAAGGTAATATCACTATTCTGTAATATGATGTGTAAGCGCACATGCATTATGGGACTCGGCCCACCTGTCAATTGGTATTGGTAGTTTATAATAGAAGGAACTATCATGGCATTTGCCCGGAAACAACTGTGGAAAATCGCGAAAATCACGGTCATGGAAGGCGACCCGGGAATTGAACCCAGGTCTGCCGAATGACCATTACCCCACCTAGCTCGGTACTATTCTGTTAATGTCATAATCAGCTGTGTGTGTATGAACACACACAACGGTCTGGCAGGGTGCCACTTGGGATTGACACAAGAGCTGGTAATGGGGGCCTTCAAATTTGTGACACCCTTAGGAGGCTGTAAAGTCATAGGAATGCAATGTTTGTAACGTTCGTGACAGACGCACAGTACTAGGCGACTGAAATGCCATATTCGGCGAGTCCCGAGTGGCTACTCGCCGATTTCCAAGATGTGTGTGTCGGTTACTTGGCTATAGAAGCTTGCTCCTTTTGCAGCCTTAGTAGAAAAGTTGCGCTCTGTACACACTTTCATCAAGTGGTTTCAAGCAAAAGATATTATATGAATGAAACGATGACTTAATTAATTCATTGATCACTTTGCTACAATGGAATGCGTGCGCTAATCGCTGTTCCCATATTTAAATTCGATACTCTGCGAATGCGGATGTGTGTAGCGGTGAGCTCGCCACTTGGAAAGCACTTTGGTGGAAGACTCTTAAAAAGAGCAAATATTCGCTATTTGCCACATCCGCATGCGTGGCGCCGCCTTTAAGAAATACTAAATAGATTCTCTGGGAAAATCAAAGCTTGGCAGTTGCGAATCATTCATACAAATTTAGATACTTGTTTTAATTACTAAGTTGCCGATCGACTGACCTCAGACGTCATAAAATAACAATGGGAAAGATAATCAAGATTATTTATTAGGTAGAATCAATTGGCCTTCTCTGCTTATAAATTATCTCTTTGAATTGCAAATGCTCTTTGCGTCATTAAAACTGTGACTGGCAATGCTAATGATAGTTTTGATGCGAACATTGCGTCAATCTCTATTATCGTATTAAATGGTTCTTCAAATTCGAATGAATCGCTTTAACACCAGCCGGTGGATCTTGTTTTCAGAGTTCTTGACTAATTCCTTTTTTTCTCTCACCTTTTCAGGACGAATACCTGAGTTTCGTAGCCAGGCTCATCTTGCATGTTCGGGAAATGAGTGAGTGAAATATTTATTATCTTTTGTGTTCATATTGTACGTTGTGCTGTGTGCTTCAAATATATTAGTATCAATGCTTGAAACGAATATCCGGCACCTTGAGCTGCTGTCCATTGTGCAGAATTAACTTAATAATCTGCTACGTATCAGCAGGAAACGTGAAAGCTGATTATAAAAATAGGAGATTTTAAAACTTCTCCTTTTGCAAATGTTACCGCGAGGGGATGTTTACAGCTTGTTTGAATCTTCAGTGGAACCTCAATTATCCGAGTTAATGTTTACCAGGCCTAGGATAACCATAAGCTCGGACAATATGGATTTTCGGATAAGAAATAAATTAATGCTGATATTTCCCAATTAGGCAAAGCATTTTAAGTTTTTTTAAACTTTTAATGTTATATAAACCAAGTAAAAAGTTGTGTGACTTGGCAAATCGAGGTTCTGTTGTATTATCGATTGCTAGTTGACCTTGTTGAATGAAACGAATGACTGCTATTTATGGCTTTGAAACACTATGTGTAGCAGGTAGTCTGGAACTGGAAATTGTTACATTACCATCCCATTCAGTGGTTGAGAGATTACACATCACTCCATCAACCAAAGGTTTGGGATTTTTGCCTCGGTCGAAGCCTGTTAAAGTCCCGTTTAGATACGCTTGCTCTCCTCATGTTAAAAGGGTCCTAAGAAGGATTACAGTCCTCTGTAATCCTCCTTTTCTTTATCTTTCTGTAAGTTAAAGACCCATAGGGATACTTTAAATCACCTTAGGTCCTCTCTGTAGTTCCTCATTGCAGGAAAAGTCTGAAAATGTTCTTTGATTTGGTAACACCTCGGAAAATGCTAGAAACTTATGTTAATATCGCCACCAGTCTGGAATTTCCTGACGTTGTCTGCAAATTTCCGATTATCGGACAGTTCGCAATTTGAAAACCCGAATCGCCAGAAAAATGACAAAACTCTTTGTAAAAATATTGCGGGTATGGTTCAAAACGTGATTTTTATTTATTTTGCCGATAAAAAAGATCAAATCTGCCAGGAGATGAAAAAAGCTGAAAAACACTGCTCTAATTAGATATCGGCTGCTTTTTGAGTATCTGCCTACCGAAAGAAAGGTTATTAGTTACGAAAACTTGTTTCTCTACTCGTGAACAAAATATCGCGTTTACTCTTGAGCTCCTCCGTTAGTAACATCTAATTTGGAGCTTTTGTGCCGAAAAGTTTGAAGATGTTGACTCGGCTCCCACATTGCTTTCAAAGGCTGTCGGCCTTTTTCAGATTGGCATTTTCATTGATATTTATTGCTCGATTCATTCGATTGAAATGGTGTAAATTCTCTCAAGCAATTTTCTCTCCGAAACGACTGGTGGTCACTCGATTTCTTAGTAATTTGGGGAGTATTATCGATCGATGTCCTGCTAGGATATTAACAAAAATTGTATTCGGAATACGAGTCTTGTACTGTATGCCGATCATTTGCGGATGACATATTTTTTAAGCGCTGCCCCAAAAAAGATTATAAGTAGGAGTTTGAACCTCACTAAATGTTAACTACATGGATTTCTGGATTTAAAATTACGAATCATAAACAGTAACTGAAGTAATCCCACCAAAAAAAATCCTTATCCTCTGTTTAAGAACAAGAGGTAAAACCAGAGGGTTTAAAGTCTCTCGTATGACAGCCTTCGAGATAGTGATTTTAAAAGGATTTTAGTTGTGTTTTTCTTAAAGATCTTCCATGTCTCCATGTCTAATAAATATATGAGATTATCGGTTTGTCATTAGTTCACACTTCTAAGTCTTCTTTAGTTGTAGACGAATATTTAGGGGAGTCTACTTCCCCTAACGCAAAAAATCTGTTAAACAAAAGACATTCTCTTTCCTTTATTGATCATTAAATCTTTAAATGTCGCCAGCAAATGAGTCATACGTCCAAGTCCGCTTCTCGGATCATTTTGCGACGTGAAAACGACTGGAATTCATTGATTGCGCCTGCGGCTCCGAAAGACTCCTCTGTCTTGATCCGGATGCAATGTCCTCGGACTCTGGGGTCCAATTCCGAAGGGCTCGTTGCCATCCCTACGGCGGGTTAATGGCATCGCCTTACAGCTTGTTTAGTAAGAAGTATTTATTAAACAAACAATATTCCAATGCCTTTAACGAACTGCCCACCAGTTTGTCGGAGTGCCTGGAAGGAATCACATTCTGCTGGAACCAGATTTGTACCGCTCGACGATGCATCTAGCAAACTTTCGTAAGTATGGGGGCCCTCTTGCTTGAGAATGCTCTGGTTTAACGCCGAGAATCTCTAAATGTTTGCTTTAAATAGTTTTGGGGACTTTTGGTCACTGCGATTTTGCAAATATGCCGCAGTACGGTTAATGTGGCCCATATATGGAAACTCTGAATCTAAGAATAGCCAGTGTATGTCCAAAATACTCGGCACTACCTGTTTAAAGCACCAAGTGTGCTCGTAATGTTCGATTCTTGGACATCACGTGTCTACTTTTTTTTGGCTTTGTTGTTGTCGTGTAAAATGTACGTTAGGTACCGCTCTCTTATTAGGTCTCATTCCGCGGTAGGGCAGTTTACTCGCGCATTAATACTAACCTAACCTTAACTTTTGGACTCGGTAAAGTTAGTATTAACAAGCCACCTTGCTAATGCCCTTCCAGATTCTTCTAACAAACAAGCTAACCAAGGTCCACCCATCCCGAGCGGGATGCCCATTGGCAGCAGCCCTAACCCCGATCCAATTAACGCCTTGCAGAGCATGGCCAGACAAGGTGAGACACGATCACCTTTATTAATCCACTAACCTCACTAACCCTCCATTAACTAGCTTTTTGCTCCGTGAATTACTTTTTTTCTTTTTTTTTTGTTGTATTCTTGCTCGTTTATCCAAGTTTCCGTATGTGCTTTTTTGTGTTTATCAAAATATCTTTTGACTAACCGTATCGATTTTTAAAGCTAGTCATAACTGTCGATTAAAATTTCCTCAGCATGATGTGAAAACCCATATCGTAACCTTTGTCCGTTGCCGAGTGTATATCGACATTTTATTTTTAGTTTACCCTAATCGTAGGGTTGCCACAAGTTAATTTACCCTTTGATCACCTGGTTGATGACCCATTAAAGTTAATGCTCTAATGAAAGGGCGGATCTCATCGCCCGATCAATACATAATCCTTATCGAGGCCAAGGGTAAGATCGAATCGGAGAAGATGGGAGCGTAATTTGTGGCAACCCAATCGTAAGCTAGAGCTTATCGACTCGAGACTGAATATTGCATTTTTAAATGTTTGGAACGACAGAAGGACCGCTGACTTACTTTCCCGGACCTAACATGCAGCTCAGCCAAGCCCTGAATAACCAAAATCAGCACATGGGCTCTTCGCTCGCCACTCAAAATCCACAGCTGGGTGCGGCACTGGCAAACCAACCGCCTCCTGGAGCAACCGCGGCCGCCAATGCCATCGCCCATGCCGCTGCCGCTGGAATGGGAATGGGTGGTCATCCTGGAATGGGGCCACAACCGCAAGTAATGCAGCAAGGTGGATTCCAAAACAGTAAGCCGCAGTAACCACATTAATAGAGTAAAATTCCCATATGATTATTTTGTATCTGCTTGTAAGCGTTTTGTTTATTTTAAAATAAAAATGAGAATTTAAGAGTGCACTTAACGGATTTTACGTACTATAAGACGCACTTTTTTCTTCAAAAAATTGTCTCCAAAATTCAGGTGCGTCTTATACTATTTGTTTTTTTAAAAAAATTTGCTTAAAAATTAAGGTGCATCTTATAGTCCGTAAAATACGGTAAATTAGATTCGTATTTCATTGATTTGTTTCAACTTATAAGTATTTAGAAAAAAAAACAGTTGAGGATGCTGGAATTTCGAACTTGAATCCTTTATACGTAAAAAATTCTGATTTTTTTTATCCTTTCTTTGAATTTTCTTTATGGACGCTATTTCTGCGTGTTTTATTGTCGATGTTCGTTATTAGAAAAATCTTACGGAAGAAATCGAATTCATAACGTGTGATATTGAAGCAGCTTTAGATTTGGGTGTATAATTGATTTTTGCTCGTTTCAGTGGTGGGCGGTATGCCCGGCCGAGGACAGATGATTCCGAACGTGACACTACCAATGAACAAGGCGGGAATGAAACAGCAGCAGCAGGTTCACGCGAAGGCGATGCAGCAAGCTATGCAGCAGGGCCAGCCTCCCAGCATGCCGCCACCGATCAAACCAGGCAATCAAATGGTAGGTAGCTCTTGGTTGGCGGTGTGCTCGCTTTCAGCATGTCTGAGTAGTACGCCAGGGGGCCAAGTATTGAAACGAGACCTAAAAACATTTTTTAATAAGGCCACAAGACCTAATAAAGTTTCCAATATTTCATAAAGGCTTAAAAGCATTTCAAATCTAGCCCTTCTCCAAAAAAAAAGGTTGCTAAAACCCTGGTTTCCCCTGGTGTGACGTGCCTGAGGCATCTTATTTTTGAAGTTTGTTGGATTCCAGCAAGGGATTAACGAAGCCGTGATGATGCAGCAGCAGCGAGAACAGGCTCAACAAGCGGGCGGTCAGGGACAGTTCGTTCAACAAAACACGCCTCAGATCCCGAGACAAGGAACCCCGACCCAATTCCTCAGGCAAAGCCCGAGTCCGCAGGTTAGGCAAATTTCACGGCGTTTCCAGATGTATGTCAGGGCGGCGTAAAATAATTTTGGAATTAATCTAATCCCCCGTAGGTACCAGTGCACATGGGCATGGTTCCATCCCCGGCTCAGCAACAGCAGATGCCTCCAAGTCTAAGGTTTGTGGGGTTTGCTACACTTTCGACAATTTGCCCTATCGTTCGAAAACAAAAATCGTGACATGTAACATTCGTTCCGTAGTGCTCAGATGACGCCTTCCCCGGCTGCGTATCTTCCTAGTCAGTCTCCGCACATCATTCCGTCCCCGGCTGCGGCGCCTTCTGTCGGAAGCCAATCTGCTGGTCGAACGCCTGGAACCATCGGCGCTCCCTCGCCGGGAAGTGCCCTTAACACGCCTAGTAAGATATCTATTCCCGTTTCTTATTCCAGAAGATCTTATCAAGTAACGTGCTTCGGTGCATCATACCCTTTAGATTTAATTTTATTTCTCTTCCTTGATTCGGCACGTGAGTTTACGTACCTTGAGATTCTTCTCCCGTGTCAATCTTCAAAATCTTGGCTAGATGCTCGTTGTTTTTTAAAGACTCGAGATCACCGATGAGTGCTCGCGTTTACGGAATCTCATTACATAATTACACGCATGATTGGAAGTGTTGTCCTTTTACCAACCCCGTCGAGATTTAAAATTGCCTAAGACTGAAGAAGTAGCTCCTAAGATACTTCATTACCATTTCTTTATTCGAGTGACAGCCGGCGCCGTTCCGAGTCCTATTAGTCGCAACCAGGAAGATCAGGCTTATTTCGATAAAGTGAAGCAGTTGTCAAAGTATATCGAACCTCTCAAGCGGATGATTGCCAGGATCGACAATGACGAAGGTAGGCAACGTTGGCGCGGTAGGCCGCCTATTTTTTTTTTTTTTGTGCTTAAAACGTGGACCACCTCTGATTGTTCGGCGATTGCTTTTTTTTCACAACAGATAAAAAGAAAGAACGTAGCAAGATGAAAAACCTATTAGATATCTTATCCAACCCCACTAAGAGGCTTCAAATGGACACCCTCTTGAAATGTGAACAGGTTTTAGAGAAGATGGAGTTGAAGGTGAAATCGGTAAGCTTTTAAAGTAATCCATTCTTAGGTTTTCAAATGATTCAAACAGTCGTAGGAAGGCTAGAGAGGCTCGAATCTACCTTAGGATCCATATCGATAACCCTTACTATGTGCACCTCAAAGATCCCTGGAATGAGTTTGCCCCGTGTAGATCCCCCTTGCTCCTCATGGCGAAGTATAGTCCCCTCGTATAAATTCTGCCTACGCTGGCGGTTGAGTGGGTTACGTGCTTGCCTCTCGATTCTAAGGTGCTGGTTCGCTCCCCGGTCGAGGTCGGTGGGTATTTTTAAGGATGGGAGAAGTTCCCTAAGTGACGGTTTTTTCCGGATGAGAGTTTAAACCAATGGTCCCGTGTACATTGTTGCACGCTAAAGACCCCCTCGAAAGGGGGTGGAAGTCCCCCCTCGTAGGCAAAATTTCCAGATAGGTGATAAATTCTCATCCCCTTAATTCTCCACCTTAAAACTATCTGTTTGGTTGCTTAAAGGGTGAGCCTCCCCCGGTCGTGCCCAGCAAAGAGTACAACTTGTGCCAGCCCTTGTACGAGGCCATCTGCGCCCACATCAACTTGCCCACGTTCAGTCACACCTTGCAGCGCACGTTCGGACCGGCCGTGGCTGCGCTACACGGAGAGAATTACCACCGCAGCCCTCCGCTCAAGAGGAAAAGGTTCGACGACGACATGCCGGACATTCCCGACATCTTGCAAGGTGAAATCGCAAGGCTCGATCGCCGCTTTAAGGTCACGCTGAACCCGATTCAACATTTCGGATCCAGGACGGTGCATCTGATTTGTCAACTTGGTAAGGCCGCTCGATAAATGTGTTTCGGATGTTACGTAAAACAAACCCGTCTGACAACACTCGTTTCGTGTGCGTTTCTCTCTAGACGATAAAAACCTGCCGTGCGTGCCACCGATCACCCTCACGGTGCCTGAAAACTATCCTCAACAAGCGCCGTTGTGCGACGCCACTTCGGACGACTACGGTAAGGGCACGTCGACGGCGATCTAAACTTGCATTTTGGCACATTCGCTCAGTTTGTACTCGTTATCGCCTTTCAGAGTCGACGCAGTTTCTTCAGACAATACACACGAATCTTCTAGCCAGGCTTTCGAAGATGCCGGATCAGTTTTCAATAACCTCGCTGTTGGACACGTGGGTGAGTGTACGCGTGTGAACACACACTCGGATCGATACCACTACTAACATTTTTTGGCAACCGCCGAAGAAATTTTATCGAAATAATCGGTGGCGGCTCGTAGCTAAAATTAGTGGGGTGTTGCTCCAGAAATTTTTTAGCGACTCCTTTCAAACGGAGAGCCAGACTTTGGCCAATACACGTTAGTGTGCCACTCTGTAAATCTGTCACACTGTCGGAGGGACAGCGCTCTTTTTCCCTCGTAGCCTGGTGTGCAGCTTCCTATGTGCGCATGCGCACAACAGGCAAACACCTCGCCAATGGAACTGAGGAGCATGGCTTAACTGCAGGGTGGCACAACAGTGCTTGTTGGTCTAATTTTGGACCCTCCCTTTGAAAGGAGTAAAAACATCTATTCTGCTCTCTACGGCGATTTTTGGTATGCTTTTAGTTTCTTTTTTCTTTTCTCTTTGGGGGTGCTGCCGCCACTGGAAATAATTGTTTTACGAGCTGTTGTGAAAGGTGTTAATGATTGTTTATTTCATTTTAGGAAATGAGTGTGCGGCAAGCGTGTTCTCCCATCTTAACGGTCGGCAACGAATCCACAGATTAAGGGGTTTTGAAAGATGCAAAAAAAGGTTAGGCCCCTTTGTATTTATTGTTCATAAGGCTCATGTCCGCTGAGAGAAAGATTTTTATAAAAAATAAAATAGGATTGAAAACACTGGTTTCCACAAGTCCAAAATCATCGTAGAGCAAGCATTGTAGCGGAACCGTAGTTGTATTTTTCCAGAACCCAAACACACGGAACAAAGGAAACTTCTACTAAAGGTGAGTTTATTGCAATTGCCGAATTTGTTTTCTAAGTCCAGCTAAATGACTCGCGAAGATTAGCACACAGATTATTCGACCATCTTTTCCCAAATTTCCCGTATCTCCTCCAAGTCCATCTCCATGCATATGGTGACGTTGTGAGGGTACGGGCTGTCCGTCCTCCAATCTGGGATCATCAGCCCTCGCGTGTGACGTCCGTGCAGCTCGACTTGCACGGGTCGCGTTACTTGCTTCGTGACCACTCCGGGGTGTAGCAGCGCCGTCATCGCCAGCAGGTCGCAGCTGTGGTAACCATTTCTCTTGGTCAGGTGACGACAGGTGTGAACGGCAGTTTTGGTCACGTTGGCGATGAACTCTGACACCCTCGTGCCCTGCGACGTCCACTTGTCGTACCATTCCTGAAAAGTGAAAGGCAGTGAAAGTTTACGCTCGTATGCTCACGGGTGGCGCTTAAGCCAACTTCAACGCCATCCGTGGCCTTTCGTAAAAAACGATGGAACTCGCTCGTAGAGGACCCTGAAAGGAATACCATACCCATGTCATGAGGTGGGCCGCAGACACCTCCCAGGTCATGACTGTCATGAGGCAGTTGAACTCTCGGAGAGTGATGTCCGCCGCTTCGGGATCGCTGTTGAAGTTGAACTCGGTGCAGGCGGTGACGTTGCCTTTCGCTGAAAGAAAATAAGGACCCGTTGCACCATGTTTTCCGTAAAGTACGAGCATGAAAGAGTTGTGCGGTACCTTCGATGTTACCGCCCATGATGTACAGCTCCTTGAGATTGCTGGAGAAGGAGGGGTCAAGACGGTGTGCCAACGCTACGTTAGTCAGTGGTCCTAGGGCGATCAGAGATATTCTCTTGTAGTGCCTTCTGGCTAGCTGCATCTGAATGGAAAGATCGGAATAGTTAGACGTCTTACAATGATAGTTCCAAAGACCTCTTGACCCATGTCCGACACTTACCAAAGCGACTGCCGCCGGTTCCTCTCGCACCCTGCCGGTGGGTGTGGGCAACTCTTTGGTATGACCCCCGAGACCGTCCTTGCCGTGGTATCCGTCGGAAGGGACCCCTTCCACGATGGCGGTGTTACATCCCTTGTAAATTGGAATCTGAAAATTGGAACGAGAATTCTTGGTGATGTCCAATGACTCGATCAGTCCCTTGTTTAGGACCCGATCTGAAGCGGCAATTTGAACGTACGCTGGACTTTCCGCAGAACTCGAGGATCTGGAGAGCGTTTTCGGTGGCTTGTTCCACACTCACGTTTCCGTGCGTGGTGGTGATGGCCGTTATGTCCCAGTCGGGATTGGCAAGGGCCAGTAGGAGGGCTAGGGCGTCGTCGGAGCCAACGTCCGTGTCGATGACGAGCAAGGGACGAGCGAGAGGTTCCATCAGAGGTCTTGGAACTGGCGGATCGCAGTAACACTAGAATATTTAATTAGTAGTTGGTCAATGCCCTATGCCCTTTGAACCATATTGCAGATTTTCAAATTCACAATTATCAATTTAAGATAATGTGCTGTTTAGGCAGGTCAGAGCCTGTCCAGTGTGATGCGATTCCTACTTAGACCCCTGGTCAAGTTATAAAATATATTCCAAAAAATACGTCACTCAAGTCGTTGTTACCCTTCCCCAAAAAAAGTTGTACAAACTTACCCCAAACTCAATTGTACCGAGAAGAAGGTTTGAAGTGCAACTTAACTTAACTGCACTTGAGAGTGAACTGAAGGCTCGACTTCAAGGTCGATTCAACTTGTGTTTATTCTTGGAAACAGGAAATATAGTTTTTGATATCAAACTTTACGTGCTTGTTTCAGAACAATGGTTTATGAAATCGCACATGTCAGCAACTACATGCATATGTAGTTCAAGGCAATCCACACTTTGGATATCTTAAAGAGTAATATAACACTAAAACTAAAGCGTCACCAATCCCTCTTGGTGACGTCACTTGAATAATAAAATTTTAGATGAATTTGATAACACGGTTTTTCCCCCGCTGTACAGGCTATTTGAACTTTGGCTGCTTTTGGAGCAGCCATCCTTCTTAAGCCACCAGGGGGTGCTGGTCAGGATGCAGACAGCGCCCTGGGCAAAGCTCAATTCCCTACCCCCACCACCAACAAAATCGCCACTTTATCCAAATTTTGGCACATTGGTCATTGGTCACACAACCCCACACAATGGTGTTTTTCACAATGATTTGGTTTTGGGGCTCACAGGTACCTACCTGGAAATTATGCCTACGAGAGGGGGGGGGGCCTTCCACTCCCTCTCGAGGGGTCTTTAACAGGCAACAATCTGTTTGTTTGTTTGTTTGATTTTTAACGTTGGTTTATTTCTGCAACACGAGGGCTAAACACCAACGCCGGGCGATGAGCCTTCAACACCTACCTGGGAATTTAGCTTACGAGGGGGGACTTTCACCGCCTCTCGAGGGGTCTTTAGCGCGCCACAATCAACACCAGACCTCGGTAAAAACTCTCATCCGAAAAAACTCCAACCGACCAGGGAGCGAACCCCGCATCTTAGGACCTAGAGGCAAGCGGGTAACCCAATCGGCCGACGAAGCAAGTCATGTCAGATACAATCGGGTAAAGACCGCAAGCCCTACACAACAATTTGAGTTTTAATCTTCCTCGTTACTTCCTTTGGCTACAAGGACAGAACGACGCCTTCCCGGTGAAATTCTAAAAATTTATCAAATGTTCAATTTAACGATGATGTCTTAAGTCGCTACCGACATAGGACCAGGTTCTACAGGACTCAGCCCGGCACACACCATTTTTTAAGAAATGCGGGGTTATTTCGTGATAATTTTTGTTAGTACACAAGGTAGCATCCCAATTTCTTGTTATGTTAGGAATACCTTAAGTTGGCCCTTACTGAAGATGCTAAAACACATCGAACCATTGATTTCTCAGTATTCACATAGTTTATTCAGTACAACAAAAAGGAATTTATATCACATATACATATATATATATTAGTTTCATCATCGCCCGTTATTTCTTGAGAATTTTCTGCATTTGCTTATTCTGTCTTCCGATTCCAAGGTCCGCTTTGTCCACTCCAGTGGCCAATCTGTCCAAAATATCATTCTGCTCTTCGATTTCTTCGCTGAGACCGAGGGCCAATCCCTTTAAGCGGCCCAGACCAAGACTGATATTACCTTAACGGGAAAATCACAGAAAACTGTCAATATTTTCGGTTACGTCAACTCGCATGGTTGCTGGTTAATATTGAGAAAACAACCTAGATTATCGGCCAGTTGGTCTTCGTAAGCACTCATGGTCCCCGATTGCCTAATATTTTGCTGCTGCCGATCTGATGCGGAATTGTCTTCGTAGTCGATACCTCTCATTTTTAATGCTGGAACGACAAACAATTGCTATGATCGCTCGCACGGCCAATAATTAACATCGCTTCAAAATTCACGTTTGCCAACCGGGATGCTCTTGGGGATAAGTCGGTTGTAGTTTTGACGCTTCGACCGTTTGGGTCAGAGCACTGGAAGGTTTCGAGCCGGGTTCGATGTCCGAGAGCACCGGTTGCGGTGTCGATTCCGGTGTCTTCGAGAACATGCTTCCGAAGTTGCTGAAAACACTCTGCAAATATTGAGAAAATCAGTTTCTCGAAACAGATTTTACTTTGGAAGCAATTAATGGCCACGAATATCGAGCAGTTTTTAAGGACTTTGTTCGGGATTATTATGTGGTTCGACGTTGTTTAGGCCCTTTATGACCATAGTAGTCTTTGGGCCTCTAAACTCTGTTTTTGGGTCTCTTAAACTCCACATTAAACCAACCACAAACAATAGTTACGGCGCCATGGTCCGCAAGACTCGAAAAACATTTCAAATCTAGCACTAGTTGTTTGGCTTGACATTGTTTAGGCCTTTTATGGCCATAGTAGTCTTTGTGCCCTTTAAACTCTGTTTTTGGGTCTCTAAACGCCACATTAAACCAACCACAAACAATAAATTACGGCACCATGGTCCGCAAGACTTAAAAAATGTTCAATCTGGACCTAGTTGTGGGCAACTATATATAGGATAGTTGGACACAACGGACCTTAATGGAATTGATGTGTTTCTGGCTGCTTCTCAACGCCCGGTTAATGTTCGAAACGTTGGCTTCGCTCCGTTCCAGCTGTTCTCTCTGATGCAACAGACTCTAAGAAGCAATTTGGAAACGGTTAGCGCGTTTCAAACTAAAAGATATGTGATTCATTAGCTTTGATAGTAGCTACCTCAGCTGTAGTGACCCCGATTTGCTCGGACTCGTGCACCAAGCCTAACGAACGAGAAGAGGAGTCCAGGGTCCTTTGCTTGATCCTCTCCATTTCGTCCATCATCTGCTGTTGTTTCCTAGACCTTCTTTCCGCCTCTTCGCGTTTGGTCTCGGCGTCGTCGAAGACATAGCCGCCGCTACCTTGTTTGGGATGACTGACGAATGAAAAGTCATCCAGTTCATCGTCCACATCATCGTCAAAGGGATTCTTGTTTCTAGATGGTGTGTACCTGTCGGCCATTTTGAATCTCGTGATTCTGTTCGGATTAGAACACTTCCGGCCATCTTTGGCGCGTGATTTGAAAAAAAAAAGAATTTAGGCCTACTATAAGTCACGATGGAAACAAAATAAATGAAGCATCTTTAATTATTTATTAAATGGATTCGCAACGCCACTTTTTAATGTTCGTGGATTTAATTTGTCCACTTGATCTCAGGTTTAGAAATGACAACTTGGACTAATTAAAGCCATGTTTGCTAATTATCTAAGCGTTTTGATATTCATATATGGTTTACTGACCATTATCGTGACCTGAGGATCTTATAATTATGTGAAATATTACCTGAATTAAACTGGGACCAGAGCTAGTGAAGGATTTTTTATGATTCAAAGTTGCGAACAACCGAAAAGTCATCTTGGAAGCTAAGAAAATATTCAAAATCTTCACAAATTGACATAATTTTGATGATTTTTCTAAAATACTTTTGAGTAAAGTCATCTGTTTTAAACTGCATATTGTTTATTTAACTCCACATTGGTAAAATGGGTAATGGG
>JAQGAE010002563.1:0-17339 GCA_034696685.1 Julus scandinavius | reverse complement strand
CTCTTTTGGTTTGGCTGGAATTGTGTTTTAAAATTTCACCCATTGAAAGTGATAGGGTTGTGATCCAGCTTAAAATATCCACGGTACATTGATTAGGTATCCAAAATTGTCACGCCACACCATGTTTTAAAGCTGAGATTTTCTCTCATATTTCCATTGAAATAAAATTATGTTATTAATAAAATAATATGCTCTCAGATTAACACCAGTGAAGAAGATACATTTTCTACCATCCCACAAACTTCCACAGCACACCTATTTAAAAACACTTAGATCTGAGCCACGAAAGTTTTGGGATCTAACGAGAAAGGGTATAAACAATCTCAACAAACATTGGGATAAAGGTGTCAATAAACTCGGGTCCTACATTGAAAAATAGTAAATTTATTGCTCATTAAGATGGCTATTTCAATTTTTTTGTACGACATCTGGTTTTCGAATAATAAACGAATATGCAACACATTTTGACCGCCTCTCGTATATTCAGTCCTGCATTAAAAAAATACTTGCGGCCATGCCACTGACACTGCAATTCCATTTTTTTCTTCTACACGGCATGTTTTTTAACGAAGAATAAATATAACATTTGCATTTAATTTCCCTAACGGTCTCATAATCAGTCGTAATGACGATATATATAAATTGCTTCAGTTTATAAGCCAGTATGTAACCATATATCGGTGCAACGTACCACTCGAAACACACGAAATGTCTGCAAATGGAACTATTAGATCGATATAAGATAAACATGCAGGCTGTTGTACCGTTAAGAAACCGGAAACAAGCGCTAATAAATCGGATGTTTTGCTAACGAGCGACTGTACACTGGGTGCAAAGCTTGATTTATTGGCGGCTTATCGATTGGAAAAATCATAACTTCGAAATTATGCGTTACAAAACTTCATAAGGAATAAATGTATCCATACTCAATGCAATCAAGTGATACTAGTATGAGAAATGTGCATACTTCAAAAGTTTGAAGTATGTTTCCAGGGCTTAAAAAATATGCAAACCCGTTATTAAGAATTCATCGGCATATTCAAAGGACTACGAATTCTACAGATTCGTATCGAAATGAATCTTTTCCATATGCAAGTGGTTTTCATTTATAAATTATAATTAGTTGTTTCACATTGATTCCTCAACCGAAAAGTTTATAGAAATGCCAAATCGATTTTCAAGCAGATTAACATCAAATGTTATATACGGCATGTGGGCGTTATACGTTATGACACCATTGCTTTCATGGAATAAAATAGTTATTTAATCAAGTATTTCATGAGTCTTTAAGTCTGATAGTTTCAATTCCTCAAGTGGTTGTATTTTAATATTCATACATAGCAAGAGATTGATAATGGCTCCCAACTTGACATGAATTTGTTAAGGGCGTTACCAACATTCCGCGAGTAAGAGAGAAATTTTCCACTCTCTAAATTGGGACACAGCCGAAACGGTAATTGTGCAACTATTAAAGGAATAATAGGTTGGAAACCTACAAGTCTTGCTATCTAGTGTGGATTGAATTTGTTTCCATTTCATGATCTCGATGTTTTCTTTGCGTATAAACCAGAGTAACAGAAACAATAAATCGTTGGAATTTATTGGAATTTCACATTTTTTTTCATATATTCATGAGTAAAAATCAATTTAACAAAGTACATAAAATAGATCTGTCATCTTTAATACCATATACCATTTCATGCATATAGTAAGCAGAGCATATTTTAAAATATATGTCCGTGACTTGAAATAAATCGATGCTGCAATTCCACGAAACTTACAAACTTGAAATGGCATTCATCATGATTTAAAGTAAAGATGAATCGGTTTCATATCCCATGAATAATTTGGTAGATTGGAAAACAAATATATTTTGGCTGTTTTGGATCAGACCAACAATTCGGCAGTTTACAAATGGTTGATTAAGTAAACATTGCATGGTGCAACTGGTCATCGACTGTTTTTTTAAGCGGCTAAAAGCGACATTGTCAACAAAATAGGATGTAAGAAAACGTGAAATGGGGCATAAAATAAGCCTATGCACGCAAATTTTCCATGTGAATATACAGTATTTTTTTGGGTGTGCTGTCAAACCCGTTGAGGCTAGGCGAGCATACAGTATGTGTATACGAAAATGGGCTTAAAAAGCGCAAGCAACTATGGAAGTATAGTTTTTTTTTATTCATCGATTGGGTTAACTTTATGATGGTCTAGATTTTTTTTTTCAGCCGCTGGTACGTGAGGCGCTGCAGTCCTTAGCATATCATTCAATAGAAATGAGTTTCCGTACAAGCTTTGCATGCGAGAATAAGCTATGAATGAAAGCGGCGCATTTGCAATTCTCAGATATATAAGCAATATCGATTTGCGATGCCCGTCGCAACGCATTTTCAAGTTCATGAAGACGACGAAACAACTCCGATGGTGACACCTGTGTCAAGCGGACGACTCCAACAAACACAAACCGGAAGCCAAGGAAATTTAGTTACTTTTGAGAGGTGTCACCATGGGAATTTCTTACATCTATAGCATGTGGTTCAAAACGTCATTATCACCAGGAAAACATAATATAACCTAGATGGGACCTATAAAAATACATCGTCTGCGAAATTTTACATTGCTTTGTGAAGCATCCTTAATTGTGAGAATGCATTGTGCAATTTCCTTCCGGTTTGAAAAATCTAAACAAACGGCTAGGTATTTTTAACAAATGAATGTACTACAGGGTGAAGCATACTTTTGCACTCGAATATCTACGCTATATGGAAGAAGATATGAAAAATTGAATGGGAAGTGGTATGGGAATATTTCAGTAACCATATTCATAATTCATAGCATTACAAGTCACGTTCTTGATTTATGCAATTTTAAAACAATGGTCACATGTATAGGGTACAGGTGTTAAATATACAGCGAAATATCCATTTGAAATGTAGGGCTTAATAAAAGAACTACAACGGGTATATTTGCAACATTTTGATTTTTGGTAACTTTACAATCGTGCATATTTTCTTTAGGGTTTTTGGTAAATTATTTGCAATACTTAATATCATCAATATTTCCTTAATTACACCTAATGCCTAGCTATAACACCGCTGTTAATACGTGTTTTCCCTATAATGGTCTTTTATTTTATAAGTATGGGGAAGTTTTGATTTAAAACCTCAATGTTTTCGCGATATGGCCAAAGTGGTAAGGAAATAACCAATTCATGTATTCATTTAGTTATGATATTTCGTGTTCTAATGTACATATATTTACAGCATAGTAAAAGAAAACATTGGAATGCGAGGAATGGTGTTTTTTAAATTTAAGTTGTTTTAAAACTGATTATTTTTATTCAGATTGCTTGCCTTTTTTTTAGCTAAGTACGTATGCACATGAAACAGTATATGCATTGAGTTTTTTTTTCCAAACTTATTTACATAACTCGAGGTTTTTCATCAACACACCTATCGCGTAATACAGAATGAGAATTTTTGAAAATTGACTTTGCCAAGCAGGAAAAAATGCGGTAATACAAACTTAAGTGTTTAATAAAAACATCTCCTTTTTGAGATGCAAGATCATATAGGTGGTTATATCAGTCGTTAATTTCAAAACCCACATCATGATAAAGGAGCACCTCATAGATGAAGAGCAATTGTTTCGTTTAAATTTCAACATTCAACAAGTTTCTTTCTTCAAATAATCGCTAGATGGGGGAGTTGATGAAATGCGCAAAATGGGGGTCATAGCGCGATTTATGACGAGCTTCTCCATGCAATTTTACTATTAAAGACGAAAAATGTCGTTATATGAGAGCACCTTCGCATTTTAACGGTGTCATGATTTATTAACGAGTTGAACCTTTCCATCGATTCGGTCCCTGAGAGCAGGCAATCCGCGCCAACATCCCTGAATAACGGCAAAACCCATTCCCGTTAGAAAATTGTTATTCAAAAGCTGCACAAATTTGATTGTGCATGGGTCTCCTGTGAAAATGATCCTTCTGCTGCGAGCAACGCATCTTAAAAAGGTAACAAGCTACAGTCGACAATCACGAATCATGTAAGCTACACACATCCCCATTTCAAATTGCCTCGAACGAGGGTCTTCCATCAATTGCGGGGAGTCATTTTTTTAGGTCATGTGTCTACTTTGAGACGTCCACCACCATCAAATGTTTGAGTTTCGTTTTAGAAAATGTACATGGAACAGTTTTATTAATATCCATTTATCTACATGGTATTTATACGCATTTTCCTTTTTAATTAGACCTTTTTAAATAAAACGTCCACCATAATACAAATTTTAAAGGGGATTACAACCCTACCCTTTTCAATGGGTAAATTTGCAAAGACACTCACAGTCAAACAAAAAAGATTAAATACAAATAAAAATAGTTTAAAGTTTCTTTATAAATCAGCAAGGTACTGATAGTGTCATTTTTCACGGAAAAATAGTAGATTTTTAAAATTAAATTATTATTTGAATTTTTGCACTCACAACTTGCCTATCTCATGCTGCCACCAGCTGGAAGCGTGTGCAAAATAACGGACATTTTTCAAACGTGCATATAAATTTTTAAAAAATCTACCGTTTCAAAGTGAAAAACAACAAGATGAGGCCCTTGCTGATCCATCAACCCACCCCAAACAATTCTCACCCCCACTCAAACTTCCCTCATTCAACTATGAGTATCTTTGCAAGCCCGACCCATTGAAAAGGATAGGGTTGTGATCCCTCTTAAAGCTACATTTTAATAAACGTATAGTATTTTATTAATAAATCAATAGTATAGCAGGTATTATTAATATCAGTGTATCTACATTGTATAATTTACCTCTTAACAACTTTTAGTTTCCTGAAGGCCTATGGTTTAAAAGTTTTGAATAACCAGATGTGTGTAACAGAATTCCAATTATGCTCTAAGTTTTAAAGTAGGTTTTATTTCTCAACCTTAACTATACGAACCTTTAAAAATGGTATAGTATAGTATTGTTGATATCGGTTTATCTAAATGGTATAATTTAACTATTTTATTTATAACTTGATGTAATTTGTTTATAATACTATCCTATTTATGAGCATAAAATACTACGGCCATAGTACTTGTTTTATATCAGGAGCTTACATCAGTTATAAGTGCATCAAACATGTAAATAATACCCTAAATTAGAGCATTTATTCTATTGTACTTATACGCATTTGCATGACACTTATAGTCATGGGTAATTTTGGACCTATGTTATCAGAAATGTGTGTCAGAGATGGGTGTCCATTAGGTGGAAAATAAACCGACAGCCAAATAAACTCTAGTATATGATATTACCACCCTCTTTTCCCTTCTCTACCATATGTCATTTCTACGCTGACAGTAGGACACTGAGTGGAATTGAAGTTAAATTAATACAGATTGAACAATCATTGAAACATCTGGACAGATATCCATTCTTGCCTTGTTCAAACATGACATTTACCATGCTAGTCCATCCAATTCCAAGTTGGAAAATCGAAAACCTATTTGCGTTACTAAAAGGCTAGGCTCTGAAAATAGATGGCGCCACATGGATGACGCTAGCGGTGGCGCCACATGCATCATTAAACAAAATGGAGAACAGAAGCCAGTAGAAACCAATAGAGGTAGATCATAGTAATGAAGGATACTGTTAGGCGTGTTTTTTTGCACTTTATCTAACCCATGCACCTCAAGTACTGAAAAACAACAGTATACTACGTGCATTATGATGATTAATAACATCGTAGGGAAAAAAAATAGAAAATTAGTTTAGATAACAAATGAAATTTGAAGACATCCTGTGCAATGGTGTCTTAGACGTGCCATCCTCTCATTTATCACCCGCGAAAAGTTGCAGTATGTCTTCACGCAAATCTCCTTAAAATCCCCTATCGTTCAAGTGTCAGAAAAATGTGGGTTGTTGAATATAATACGTTCGTATATATAACATAATAAATAAATTTAAAAAATTTAAACTGCAAGAATGGGTTGTAGGGTGATTGACCAAGGCCGTGCCGATGGGGAAATGGTTAAAGCAAGCGTGATAAAACAAGACCCAACTATTTGTCTAGATTCACTGGTTCCAAAAAACAAATCAAGATTTGCACTGTAAAACACTATTGTTTTTTCACATAAATCATCCAGTGAAGCATTTTTTTTAACTTAATTTTATGGGCTTCACACATTTCACTTGACACGTCATTTCAGAAAATGTAAATCACATCTCAATATCTAAACTTAAACGATCATAAATATATGCTTTGATAAATCGAAAATTAAAACAAACATCGGCAAGGGATTCAAGATTTTCAATCTGGTTCTGCGAAAATGTCGTTGTTGACAATATCTCACATTCTTTATTCCCCATTTTAGGGAAACTAACAAAATGACACGTACAATAATGGTATGGAAATGTTTAAAACTACATCGCAAGGAAATATTCTGTAAATCGTGAGATGTTAGTTTCGTGGAACACAGTTAAAAAATCGATCAAGAGTTTTGTATCACATTTTTCAGAAAATAGTGCGATTGCTTGTTTTTATACTGTATGTTTTCCGCAGAAGAAATATTTTCTTATGAAATAATGCAAACTTTATCAATCCACTATACTTAAAATCTTTTACAACTTTCTGATATCCAGACACTGTTTTTTCAACAGAAACATAAGAAGCTTTTAGAAAAATAGATCCAGAAATGGACAAATCGGGCACACATTTTAGAAAAGAAGTGATTTTTTTATCAATATTTTTTTCACGAATTTAAAGTTTTCAGACTCTAGAATATAGAATCTACGTATATGACGAGTATCAAAATGTGTTGCATATTCGTTTATTATTCGAAAACCAGATGTCGTACAAAAAAAATAAAATAGCCATTTTAATGATTCTCAATATCTGCAGGGATCAAGAAAATTGGTATTTTTTAATGTAGGACACAAGTTTGAACCGACGTTTCACCAAGCGACTGCCATCTCTTTGGTCCACTAAAGGAAAACTTAAGTGGTCAAAAATTCCAAACAGACCATGATGTGAAACTTGAGGTTCGGCAATATCTGCATAGCCAACATGACGCATTTTACGAGAGGGGTATAAAGAATCCCCTCAAACGTTGGGATAAATCTTTCAACAAACTGTCCTACATTGAAAAATAGCAAATTTCATGCTCATTAAAATAGCTATTTGAGTTTTTTTGTACGACATCTGGTTTTCGAATAATAAACGAATATGCAAGACTTTTTGACCGCATATACATGATTTATATACTCATTACATTATCATTTACAGGACAATACAAGTATTAAAATTTGCAAACAACTTATCATACAACTATAATTTATGGCTATGTGCCGTTAAAAAAAAACAATTTCAAAAGAAAACTGATTTTGTTATTTCATATACTGAAAGTCGAAATTTTGTGAAGTGCTGAGGTATGTTCATGATGTGACATGAGGTTATTCAAGTACATGAGGACAATAATATGTGACAACATATGATTTTTGTGTTCTTTGAGAGACTTTTGTTATGATCATTTTGTAGAAATCGTTAGAAACATGACCTTGTCGTGTAAACGTGACGAAAGAAGAAAAAAAAAGCTAAATTTTCGTTGTTATAAAACGCTTTATACAGTACACTACAGAGAAGCAAATTAGCCCGCAATTAAGGCGAGAAACGTGATTCTGTTTTCATAACGGCCATATAACCAGACTAAGTTCGTCCCCCCGTATGATTGGGTCAATTTAATTACAGCCCTTGTACTAAAGTAACACGTTGCGGTGATTTGCAGGTGGTAATCCACGGATTAATTACACATTTTACAGTCTATAAGCTATTACGACTTGAACAATAACCATGTAACACCAATAAAACTTGGGAGAATTTAATAGGGTACCCAGCGACTAAGGGTTAATTACAAACGAATAACACTTTGAAGAAGATCTAGTAAGTACGAGTCTATTCATGTTTTCATATTTTGAAAATACCGGATGCGTCAAAAACTTCAAAAAACATCTTCCAAAAAACTATGTTTTAACTGGCAATACATCTGTAACTTTGGTAGCACCCTGTATAGAATTGTTTTGAAACAGATGGTCTTCTATTCATGGTTATGCTACCGAATACAAATCTTATTCCATTCCAAAACTAGCCAAAAAAATTTACCATAAAATTGCAGTTTTAAAACTGCAGTTATTCAGAAAAATTGCTTTTTCTTACTGAATTGCACTTCTGCACATTAACTGTAGTTTTTCTAGTGTATAATTAAGCAAAAAAAAATCTGCAGTGTTCTGCCATTTAGAACTACAGGATTTCTGCCATTTAGAACTACAGGATTTCTGACATTTGGAACTGCCATTAGCTGCACTTTACCGCTATAATACTGCAGTTAATTTGAATAAAGTGCAGTAGATTTTCTGCAGGGAAATCTCATTAGATCATTCCAAATCTCAGTAGATCATTCCAAATCTCAGTAGATCATTCCAAATCTCAGTAGATCATTCCAAATCTCAACAGACCATTCGAAATCTCAACAGACCATTCGAAATCTCATCAGACCATTCGAAATCTCAACAGACCATTCGAAATCTCATCAGACCATTCGAAATCTCATCAGACCATTCCAAATCTCATCAGACCATTCCAAATCTAATCAGACCTTTCCAAATCTCATCAGACCATTCCAAATCTCATCAGATCATTCGAAAATTCCATCATATCATTCCAAATTTCATCAGATCATTCCAAATTTCATCAGATCATTCCAAATCTCATCAGATCATTCCAAATCTCATCAGACCTTTCCAAATCTCATCAGACCATTCCAAATCTCATCAGATCATTCGAAAATTCCATCATATCATTCCAAATTTCATCAGATCATTCCAAATTTCATCAGATCATTCCAAATCTCATCAGATCATTCCAAATCTCATCAGACGATTCCAAATCTCATCAGACCATTCCAAATCTCATCAGACCATTCCAAATTTCATCAGACCATTCCAAATCTCATCAGATGATTCCAAATCTCATCAGATGATTCCAGATCTCATCAGATGACTCCAAACCTAAGTAGATCATTCCAAATCTCATTAGATTATTCCAAATCCTCACAGATCATTTCAAATCTAGCATCGATCATTATATTTTAGAACGATTCTTAGAGGGGCAGCGTCCATATTATTACTTGTCCCCCCAGTGTAATCAACCAAATCAAACAGCTTCAATAAAAACGATGAATGGACGCACTACATTATTTTGATCAGTCGCAAACTTTTTTTTCTGGAATTTAAATATTATTCAGTGGATTTTTATACTTCACTGGAGTCACCTTCTATGAACTCGTTAACAGATAGGCCCGACGTGCACAGACAAAAGGCCATAAAATTTACATTTTCGCCAGAGTTGCCACGGCGATTTCATGCAAAACTGGTTCAATGGACGTTATGAAACGCAAAAAAACTGGTGCCAGGACATTTTACGCGATAATATTCAGGAAAATATTCGCTCAACTGAATGCTCTAAACCGAGGGTCTTTGCTATCGTGTCCCTAGGGTCAGCAGAGGATAGAAAAAAAAAATGTTCAGCCACCATAACAAAATGCTTTGAACAGGTCTGGATAGTTGTCAAAAAATTTCAAAATTCAAGATTAATAATACATGGCATTACTTCAGGTTTTTCAAAGTTTTGTAAACCTGGTATTAATTTTTTTTTCTCGAAACTTGACAACAGCTTATTTTATGGTCTTATTTACGACACTCATAACCGACCGGATGGAGAAGCTATATATGGACTAGTATGGGCCATAAATAGCCATGCGTGTATGCACCATATTACGCAAATAAAAGTTCATGATTTGCCATATATGTACCTTAGTTTGCCTTCAATAGGCCATATTGGAAATGCAGTACATGGGTCACATAAAACACACATTGTCAAGTTCTCACCATATATGGCGAAAAGTAAATTCTAGTAATTTTCTTGTCACGGCTGTGAAAATCCACGACAACGACAGGTCAGGATAACCGACCCTTGATAATATGTAGTTAGTGTGTTTCTTGAAATGTGCAATTTTTCAGCTCAAATGCTCCGATTAGCTGAATAAAGACGCCGACAATTCCACGCCATGTCTTTGACGTTCATCATAGAGCCATTATTGTTTGTGAATTCTGTAAAAGTATTAGATTTTTTAAGATTTTACATCGTGGAATAAAACGTGGGTGTCACTTGCCAAGAATATTAAAACGTTATTAATATTCCAACTGCAACTTTGTGGAGTCATGAGTAAGTTGCAATTTAAGTAGATGTTATATCTTTCCTACCATCTACAAAATCGTTTTCATATTTCAAGGGATCAAGAAAATATAGACAGGTCAATCCTAAAATTTCTACCATCTTAGACATTGACGTCATGTATATTTAAGAAAAATAATTTTGTGAAAAAGTTCGTGTTTTTACATTGGGGTAGTCAAGCTGCACGTAACACGTTAAAGATAGTTTAAAATATAAACAGAAAGACGTATTCTATAAAATTTCATTAAATTTGTCATAAGGCTAGATATCAAATTTAGCAAAATTGAAAATACTTAGAAGGAAATTTGATAACTACCACTTTAATTGGCATTAAAATTGCGGTACTAAGATTGTTGTTCCAAACACATATATGTAAATGTATTACTGTTGCATCTCTTATGTGATTTATTCAAAAAACTAATGCATCAAAACTTGTTTCATGATAATAATTTTAACAAACTTAATTGTGCGATAATTATATAAATAATTCGCCATCGTCCGCTTACAATAACAAAACATCCACAAATGTACTAAAGTCGTAACCAATTATGTTTTTAGTCCTTTAACATAATTTCCAATTAAAGTAGTAACGTGTTTACATGTGTAGATACGAGGGGCGGTCAAAATGTTGTGCATGTTAGTTTATTATTCGAAAACCAGATGTCGTATAACAGAAATGAAATAGCCATTTTAAAGAGCAGTAAAATTTGTATTTAGGTCACTATACATGGCGCCACAAGTCGTGCAGAATTTCGACCAAACTAACAAAAGCAAAATGGCGTCTCACTTGCGAGCGTTACCGTGAGAGAAACAACGAAGTGTTATTCATTTTTCACTGTTTAAAGGCATGAAACCGAGTGAAATGTTAGGAATTAATGGTGACAAATGTGTGACAAACTATGAAACGACTTCGAGCAGTAATTCGTCGAAAGCGACAACATTTGGACATGAACACCGCCCACAAGATCAACATGTTTGGGTGGGAAACATTGAAACATTTGCCGTACAGCCCCGACCTTTCACCAAGCGACTTCTATCTCTTTGGTCCACTAAAGGAACACTTGAGTGGTCAAAAATTCCAAACAGACCATGATGTGAAACTTGTGGTTTGGCAATATCTGCATAGCCAACATACCGCATTTTACGAGAGGGTTATAAACAATCTCATCAAACGTTGGGATAAACGTGTCATCAAACTCGGGTCCTACATTGAAAAATAGCAAATTTCCTGCTCATTAAAATGGCTATTTCAGTTATTTGGTACAACATCTGGTTTTCGAATAATAAACGAATATACAACACATTTTGACCGCCCGTCGTATGAATATACATATTAGCATTTTTCCTTTCAAGCTTACACTTATCATTTTTTCATATTTTAAATTTTTACTAGCATTACTATTTAAACTTCATTAATATTTGCTTTTCCTATAAATTCTAAAATATTCTGAAAATATTAACGATTCTTTTATGTACATTCATGAAACAAAATGCATATAAAACGAAGCTGTGCATTACGTGGTAAAGCAAAGGACCAATTCTATTTTGTAATCACAACATGCAAACTAAACACAAAAACGAAGGTTATTTTGGTACATATGGCAGAAAACTACCAACGTCAAAAATTCGCCAAAACGTAGTTTTCGGTGCACTCATTTCCTGATTGCAAAATCTCCATCCTCATTGTCCACCCCTCACAGCATCCGTGGGATG
This sequence comes from Julus scandinavius, assembly GCA_034696685.1. Lineage (NCBI taxonomy): Eukaryota > Metazoa > Arthropoda > Diplopoda > Julida > Julidae > Julus > Julus scandinavius. The sequence goes on along the minus strand of JAQGAE010002563.1, from coordinate 5,339 downwards.
GACTCGCCCTGATCTGTAGATCGCGTTCCAATGAGGGCGCTGCCGCCACCACGGCCACTGCAGGGCTCATCCTCCACCAGGATTCAACTCCCGCAAAAATTCTCCGAATTCGAGATTTTCGAAAATGCGGTCCGATGGAACAACGGCAGGGTCAAGCCGAAGTGACCGGTAGTGTCGTCGGAGTGGTGAAGGCGCAGCTCCAAAAGTGAGGGTAATATGTTAACAGAAATTCGGCAAGATCAGGACCAATTGCGAGATATTTAAACTAAATCTGCGGAGGGGTTCAACTTGAATACACATCCTCCCCCGTAAAGTGACCAGGAGCTTAAAAGTATAACGCCTATTTTCAACACCTCATGGCAGGCAGTGGAATCGTCGTGACCACGAAGGAATATCAGTGAAAGTGCTTGAAAAACTAAGATTTTATAGTGAAAATCATCCTACGCAATTTTTCAAGTTCAGACTTAGTCATGTTGCAGTAGCCAAGAATCGGTTTTCAAATTTCATCTTTCATGTTCTGAAAAGTGCTTTAACTTTGCCACTGGAATTTCATCTAGCTCGCGTTTTGAAAAATACGTGACACTTCCATTAGACCAGAAAATCTTCCAACAAATTGTGAATACAGTAGCGTGTTCCGAATACATTTGGGAAACGACTCTCCGGAAAGTGCTTGAAATTCACTAAACGTGACATTGTCCAAAAGAAAACAAAACTGATGCCTAAGTTGTTCGTTTTAGAATCAGAGAAGTGATTGATGTTTACCGGAAACCCTTCTGAAAGATAACCTGTAAAAGTGCTTGAAATTTATGAAAGTTCCAGAAAACATTCTGCGCTGAAATTCACTACGGTTTGATTTTTTCTTAACCCATCGTTAAGTTTAAATTTTAATACTATCCTTTATATACTGCTACATTATAATAATAAGATTTAATGTCGTACATTATTAAAAAAGTTCATTTAAAAATAAGTACAAATTTTATTTAATAAATCAACTGAAAAAGGTTCTAAATTGTTTCTTTAAGATATACAAAAAAAAAAGATTAAATTTGTTAATATATTTTAATTCAGAAATAATACGCGTTTATATCGATTAAGAACTTACAATCCGAAAACACTGAAATCAGAAAGGAAGAAAAATTCAGTGTTAAAGGTGCTAGAGGAACTCGACGACACCAAGAGCATTGGAGCAGTTAATCGATTAACCAAGGTAAGAACCTCCTCTGAACTCGATAATTTTATTTCTCATAATGAATATTTGCATTAAGTGTTGTTGTAAACTCCTGCTCACTTTCTTGTTTTTGTTAAAAATAATACATAAGCTGTAAAAGTTAAAGGTGATTGAAAATACAAATTTCAGCACCACATTAAATTTCAAAGCCTTGTGATTATCATGAAGATGATAAAGCATATCTCAACACTGGTAATATCATCTAAAACCACTAATGTTATAATAAATCAATATATTCTTAAATTTTACGCTTCGTGATTTTAATAGTACTGGAGAAAGAAGTCCTACAGCGTTTTTTTAAAAAAAAAAAAAACCAAAAATAATTAGGTAAATGTTTTAAACTAGATTATAGTCAAACAACACATTTTTTCAGATTTCCTGGTTATCGTAATGAAACCATAAAAAACAAAATGCAGGGCATCCAGTAAATTTTCTAGAAAAAATTCAACGATTTCAAGGCTCATTATTTAAATTTTCAAAAACCCTCCCATGATCAAATACCACAATATTTTCCCAACGAGTCTACAAAAATGTTTACAAGATTTGAAAAAATAATTTTTTGTGTGTGTTTTTTTTATAAAAATCAAAACAGACTCATCCTTTAAATTTTCTAGAAAAAGTTCAAGGATTTAAGGCTCATCCCACGATACCACAATGTTTTTCCAACAAGTCTAAACAATTGCTTAGAGAATTTAAAAAAATATATATATATTTTGTTTGTTGATTTTTATAAAAATTCATACAAAACTGGTGTAGATTATGTAATTTCCGAATTTTCTGAGGTGATACAAATTCAAGCACATTTCCCGACTTTCCCGGTTACTGGACACCCTGAAATGTGTCACATCGTAAAAAATAGGTTAACACGAATATATTAATCTCAAAGCAAGAACCAGATCTATTATCCTGAAAATATGAAATTCACTCAAATATTTTAACAAAAATATTGTAAGTCTTCATGATGGCTCCTGTTTCCCTTACTTGAGCATCAAGCAGTGTAGATTCGCCCCGACTGAGAGATAAGCAAACACCAACTCTTGTTTTGAATTCATCCCCATGGACTCTTTCATTTTGCAATATATTAGTCGTAATCTTCAACGAATTCATTAAGGTTGAAAATTCGTGCTTTTTCGTCCCATCAATGCGCTGGCTAATTTTAATTAAATTCAGCGAAAAGCCAGTTTCGTTCCTCGATTACCTTTTGTCTTGTGCGTAGGACTACATTGGCCATACCGGGGATTTAGAAGATATTTTATTAGCGAACTATAAAAGGATGTCCCAAGTTTTTAATTAATTTTATCCGCGGGAGCTTAATATGCAAAGCAGCTTATATTATTGACAGGATAGCTTCACGCTACGAAATTGGCTTTTTGTGCTAGTAAGCAAGGCCGACGGGCTAATTAAAAATTTCACGCCTAATTCTTGTCGCTAATTTCAATGCATCCAATGATAATTCAAGCCATCGTTGCAGTTGGGACCTCTATGCATGACATTTCCGGGGTACACAATATGATTTCTATAATCTTGTTCAAAATCCTCTTAAGGTGGATCACAACCCTATCACTTTCAATGGGTGAAATTTTACAACACAATTCCAGCCAAACGAAAAGAGATTAAATAAAAATAAAAATTGTTTAAAATAGCTTGTTAAATCAGCAATGGTATCACTTTTACGCTTTTCAATTTGAAATGGTAGATAATTTAAAATTAATAAACAAGTTTGAAAAATGTTCGTTCATTTGAATTCTCATGCTGCCACCTGCTGGCAGAATGTGCAAATTAACGGACATTTTTCAAACTCGTTTATTAATTTTAAAAAAATCTACCATTTCAAAGTGAAAAACGAAAAAGTGATACCATTGATGATTTATCAAGCTATTTTAGACAATTTTTATTTTTATTTTATCTCTTTTGGTTTAGCCGGGATTTTTTTTTTTAAATTTCACCCATTGAAAGTGATAGGGTTGTGATCCAGCTTAAACATTTCCTCAACGTGGCATCACATAAAATCACCAAATTCCTACTAATTTATGACGGAATTGTGAAGATGTAGTATAAGAACTTATACATGTATATCCAATGTCCGTTACAGGACATTGGCTCTAGAAATAATTTTAACTGGTTAATATATTCAAGATGGCGACCTCTAACAGTACATTTTCAAAGGTATATGTAAAGCATTTATATTTTCGAACATGACTAAACAGGATATCCAATAAATTTGTTGGGAAAAATGGAAGCATATTTCAAGGATTCCAAGGCTAGTTCGTTACAGTTTTTAAAAACATATTTTTTTTTATCCATAACAATTTTCCATAACAGAAATTTCCCACATAAACAAAAAAATTCCAACAAACTGTTTTTTTAACACAAACTTCAAGTGTAATTCCAGAGTTTTTTCGAGGTGAAAAACTCAAGCACATTTACCGAATTTCAAAGCTGCTGGACACTCCACCCTGTTAAGACACTATACGAGTTCACATTTGATGAAACGAATTTGTAGTTAGTGAATAGTTTAGTGATTAATTCCTAAATTACAAGATTACAATAAGAAAAATGTTGAAACACTGTATATGTAGTGTTTTTCAAGCATATTTCAAGAATTCCAAGGCTCATTTATTTCATTTTCAAGGAGCCATCGCTCGACGAATTAACACAATATTTGTCAAAGAAGTCAGCAAATTTTTCTAGACAATTTAAAAAAAAAATGTTTTTTGGGTTTTTTATACAGAATTTTTCATAACAGAAATGTCCAGATGCTGACAGGAAATTCCAGCATAAAGTGATATTTAAATGCAAATCGAGGTGATAAAACTCGAGCAGATTTCCTGAATTTCAACGCTGCTGGACAACATATTATGACACTACAAGTTCACATTTGATGAAACTAATTTGCATTTAGTGAATGGTTTAGCGATTAATTCCTAAACTACAAGATTACAATGATGAGCTAAAGACATTTAATTTGGATTGGAATTCCCGAGTAAGCTGTACTTAGGATATGACACTTGGAGAGGGTTAAACGTATTCGTAATCGATATCATTTAATTAAGTAAACAGAAAATAAGCGTGGTTTTATAAACGTAAATACACAGGCATTTTTTTGTAAGTGTTACGAGTGCGTGCTCATCGCGCAACACGAAGAAAGAGGAAAAGTTAATTGAAATTTATGGGTGGAAATACAAGAAGAAGAGACTTTCGTATTGACGATTCATCGTGGACCCATTTGAGCACTTTTTTAAAATCAATTTAAGAAATTTCTCCCCAATGACTCTTTGCTTTTTATCTATTCGTTGCCACTACTTTTACAGAAAAAAATGCAGCCAAAATGGAGTAAATAAATTAACTCGAGATGGGTCTATGTATGAAGCTTTAAAACATCTTAGATGAAGCCATTATTCGTCTAAAAACTTAATTTAATTTTGCTTCCGTTCACGAAAACAAAGCTGAGAATAAGGTTATGGGAATTCATATTTGAAACGGTTTTTGAAAATCAAGACCGTTTTGCAAAATGTTTGAAAAACTTGGCTTCGATGCAACATCTTCAAACTAATCTCAAAATGACAAATTTCTTCGAAAAATTTAAAACTTGAATTGAAAAGCTTTAGTTTTCATTGTTAGACTATCATCCTTTAAAGCTATTTTGGATATCTGCATTATAGTAAAACCTAAAAATAAGATTCTATTTACATGCAGAAATACTATAAACTCCATAGAAATACTATAAATTCCATAGAAATACTATAAATTCTATAGAAATACTTTAAACTCCAAAGAAAAACTATAAATTCCATAGAAATACTATAAACTCCATGAATTTGAATATTTGAAAATGGTTTATTTTAATTCTCTTAACTGATCATTTTTAAATATTTATGGTAATGGGGATTACAACCCTATGCCTTTCAATGGGTGAAATTTGAAAGACACTCACAGTCAAACAAAAAGAGATTAAATAAAAATAAAAATTGTTTAAAATAGCTTAACAAATCAGCAAGGGGCTTCAGTTGTCATTTTTTCATTAAAATAGTAGATTTTTTAAATTAAATTATTATTTGAATTTTTGCACTCACAACTTGCCTATCTCATGTTGCCACCTGCTGGCAGCGTG
>JAQGAE010002562.1:0-17340 GCA_034696685.1 Julus scandinavius | reverse complement strand
GGATCTTTTCTGTTGGGAAAGTTTTAATAGAGCACGTGCATACTACGTTTACGAGTGGTGCACGTTTAGTTGTTATTTTTTTCCTTCATTTTCATTCAAATTTCACACAAATTTGTTGTGTAAGTATCGTGTTAATAGTTTATTATCACAGCGTGATAAAGTTTTAAAGTAGTAAATAGCTTATTGGGACTTTTTCGTAGTTATTAGGACATAAATCGCCGTTTAGTTTCGTTAGGCCTACAAATGGCAGATGAGGAATACGAACCCGATGAGTAAGTTTCCCGAAATTGAATCTCAAACTAGTTACAACGTTCGCTTAAATGATTCCCGAAACCGTTTTTTAGTGCTGGAGATTTCGATGAAGTGGAAGAGGATGATAATTTGGACGAAATTGAGCAAGAAGAGGTGATAGCTAATGTCATGTTCGAAAAGACCATACCAAAGTTGAAAAATCCCAAAATGTGATTTACAAACTTTAACTTTCTGTTATTTTCAGCAAGGAGAGTTTGTCGATGCTTTGAATTCGGAAGAACCTCGCCAAGCTCAGAAAAGGACGACGACAAACTACATGACCAAATATGAACGAGCACGGATATTGGGAACGAGAGCGCTACAGATTGCGTAAGTTTTCACGTGCATTGTGCAATCTTAAAGTACGATCTGTTCTTTTATATTCTATAGTAGTCCTTGAAAGCCTATTGTTTTAGAAATTGTGTAATTTAAAAAAACGGAATTCCGCAAATCAAGGGTGTGAGGGAAGAAATGGCAAAACCACTTCCAGCCCCTGCCAAACCAAACCGAGGTCATTTTTCAAAACCTCATGTCCTATATCTCGTCATTACAGGTATTTTTAACGAACTATAGTTATGGAAAGTTTTAAATAGAAACTAGTTTTGTTACCAATAGTCTCATGAGCGTATCCCACTAACAAGTGGTGTTACGTCATTAAGACGGATTTACACAAAACTAGCTTAAAAATAGATTTTATGGCAAGTCGTAGTGAAAACGCTTGCGGCAAGTTAGGCGTTAAATGAATACAGACTGCATTTGATTACAGGAACTCACCTCATCGAAATAATCCTTCTTCATTGATATTTTATAGAATGGGAGCACCTGTGATGGTAGAACTGGAAGGAGAAACCGATCCGTTACAAATCGCCATTAAAGAGTTCAAGTTCGTATCCAGTTATAACATTCTCAGAAAGATCCCCAGAACCTTTAGTCTTTTAAAATTATGTATTAGCCACAACTAAATGTATGCCGCAAACACGAGACACTAACAACGAAATGTTCTCGTTTTCAGGGCGAGAAAGATTCCCATCGTCATCCGAAGATTCTTGCCGGACGGCAGCTACGAGGATTGGGGAATGGACGAGCTGATTATAACGGATCGTTAAAAGTTGCCGACGCATATTTTTTTTTTTTTTTCGTGAGCTTGTATTTGAATGAAAAATGGTTTTAATTAAGATAATGTTCTGTCCATTTGCTCGTTTGTTAATAAATATAAATTAAGACTTATTACAATGCTGGCATTTTTTTTTAAAAGAGGGAAAAAAGTTTTTTACATGATATTAAGCCATGTAACTGAACAGGTTGATGTTATCTTCATCTCGTTTCATATACTTGTGTTCGATTAGCCATTCGATTTGCTCCTTAATCATTTTTTTGGAAGGCAAGAACATGTTTTTAAGAATTTCTACTAATTCTGTCTGTAGTTGAGCATTTGTGATCCTCTTCCTCATTTTCATGATTTTAACTATGGCTTCCTGTTGAGGAGGAAGAAAACGACGAGGCGTTAGCATTAACGGAAGAGCACTTTCCTTAACGGAATTTAAAAACCAGAACTGTTAGTTTTGTGTGTTACTAAACGAAAGAAACCAACCTGAGTCCTCAGTATGCGTAACTGTACGATGCTTTCGTTATCCTCTTCTTTGCTTTTCTCGGTGGACAGTTGCAAACGACCGATTAAGTTTATTTTTCCTCGCCTTTGAGGTTTGCTATTTTTTCTGAAAACGAAATATATAGAAATTAGGTTCCCTGTTTTGTTCGCTACATCCCTCGTCGACTTGCTAAACTCACATTAAGGCAAATTCTTGGTTGATCCAAAATACTGTGCTGTCTTCAAAATCTTTGGGGGTTTTGGCCTCTGGATCGCACAATAAAACTTGCCTTTTCAGCTTCGGAAAAGCGACTAATGACTGCGGAAAAAAATATAATGAAAATGACGAAACGTGTTTCGAGATGAGAAACACGTGCTTCTCATAAAACAAAGTTTTAGATGAGTCTGCATAACTTTAGACCTACCCATAGTGTTTTCCTCAGTTCTGGATCAGGTAATTCGGTAGCAAGCCTGAGGTTCTCAAAAGACACACGGTCGTAAGGCCTCTGGTTCCACGCGAACAGAACCGCCATCTGAAAAGTGGTTACGTCTAGGTCGAACCTTCCCACTTGATTGGAAAACGTAATCTACAAAATATTAATGTCCGTATGCATTAAATTAATTGTTTGTTGACTCAAATAGCCCAGGGCATAAACAATTTTACAAAACGTGGCATTAAATTATAAACTATGGATTTACCGCTCCGTTAGACATATGATGGTGCCACTGGAGTTTCCTGCCACTGTGCTTCTTCCTGTAGAAGTCCTCCACTTCCGGGATGTAGTCCTCCAGTTCCATGGGAAGTGAAACAGAAGTCCGTTCTCCACCCCTAGCCCAAGCTCCGGCGTTCAAAATTTTGATATTCACCGAATCTAAACCAGGTATCAGATTAAAACTCCATTCCTATAAATAATGGAACGGTGATTCCAGAGTACAAAATACCTCCAAGCATCCCTTTACTGTTTCTGTGCTGTTTCTTGAATACTTGGTTGAGATCTTCACTAACTTTAATGTCTTGAAACATCCTCGCCAACTTGTTGACGTAATCCGCAGGCATTCCGACATCCTAACATTTGATAAAAATAAAGTCTGGTTAGGAACCGAAGACGCACATTTTCTGACAACATTTTTTAAATGCGAGACTCACCCTGAGCCACTCCACCATGTTTTCCTCTTTTTCGCTGTCTGCAGATGTGTCCAGGATGAGCCTTCTTGTCAAGTGGGCCTTGTGATACCTCATGAATACGTCTTTGTTTGTAACGTACTTTAAAACTAACAACTGGAAAGAGGATACAAAAAAACACTCTTAAATATAGAACGACATGCATTCTTTATCCTACTAAAACTAGGATAATTAAAAACTAGATAATTCCTTACCACATCCCTAAGCTTGCTCTCGATCTCGTCGGACGTCAACTTCTTACTAAGCGGCGTCCTTCGTAGCAGCATGTCGCAGTAGTTGGCCAAGAGTTCGGGACACTTCGATTCTGGCTGCGTTTTGTTGCTGGCGCTAATAACGATTATACAAAACGGAAGCATTAATGGGCATTGTGAAACAACGGGCAGATGAAATTAATTGATCTGATGAAAGATCAGATTTAAAAACCTTTGAGTTAAATGTCAAGGGTTTTATCTAAACTAACTACACTCGAGTGCGAAAAAATCGACTCACCTGCATGAATCTAGTTAAAATTATTTTTTCTCACCAACCAAATGTCCAATTTAAAATCGGAAAAATGTGTTTTGTAGATTCCTCTTTATAATTCGCCTAATTTGCGTAAAATTCCTGATGCATCCTTGAGGCGAAAAATGTTGAGCCTTAAGCAACCCACATTTTCATTATTTATGCTATATACATCGTTGTACCCCTGTGGCTACAAGTGTTTCCGAATGCAATTTGATTATCAGAACTTAATGAACACATATCCAGACATTTTGTTAATTAATGGTTTCTCGATAAAATGACCACTCCACCAGAAGTAGCTGCACGAGTTGCGGGCTATTCTCCAGAGAAATTCAGCAGAAATCTTTTTCACACTTGGCGAATTATAAAAAGGAATAAATTGTCTACAAAACATATTTTTCCGTTTTAAAATCGGACATTTGGTTGCTGAGAAAAACACATTTTTACTTGATTCATGCAGGTGAGTCGATTTTTTTTTGCACTCAAGTTTATTTCAAATAATGAAAATTGTTCTTCCTAACGTGTGGTTTGCAATATTGAGGAAAACTTACCCCTTTTGTTTAGTTGGCAATTCCAGTCGAAAGACCATCGTATCGTTTACTACCTGCTTATAAGCCTGCGAAGTAAAAAAGGATGATGCATTAAAAAGCCGGGTCGTTTTCTTAAAACCCAAGCTCACAAGTCTAAATATCGGATAGCACGTCTTATTTTGCAATATGACGAGCACACACACTTTATCTCTAGCTGTTAGAAACCTCGGGTCATCGTTGAATGCGTCTTTAACCAGTTGGCTAAATCTGTTGAACAACTCCAGCAGCTGCTCCACGTACTTTTCAGAGTCCTGAAATTGAAAGAAAGGTAATTTTTTAATGCTATAGTTATCAAAACAAGAATAGGTAGACGGCAGCATTCAAGAACCGTAGAGCTCGAAGCTCTACATTTACCCAAAAAAACCGATGATGAGTTACAAACCTGCGTTATCGTCTCGGCTACAGCCAACATGTCCGCTTGACCGGCGCTCGTGATGTGCGTTTCCAGAGCGGTAAGCATGGGAGCAATCCCATCGTTAACACGGTCAAGTAGCTTGAACATCAATTGTAATTCTGGGGTTTGGAAAAAAAAAATTATTTTTGGTTTATAATAGATTACAAAGGAATTGTGAAATGATGACATTGCATCACTTCTAAATTGCAACATCGAAGGTTTTCGTTAATCAGTTTTCACATATGCACACATCCAAAAATCTGCATTTTCAAAGCCAATCACTTCAATTGATTTTCTTAAACAGCTTTTCTGATGACAAAAAAGCATGAAAAACCGATAAAACGGGTGGATTTGTTTTTAAAACCCCCAAGAGGGTCATTCAACTCACTGTCAGTCTCATTGGTACGGATCATATCTGCGCATTCGGCCAAAATAGTTTCCTTAAAAGCTGTAACGAGTGCACTTACGCAACAGTCGGTGAGCTGAAAAAAGTCGAGAAAAATGTATTAAAACACAAGCAACACACACAAAGCACAAAAACGCTTTGAGAATCTGAATAAAGCAAAAACCTCAGATTGCTTATGATTGCATTTCATGCACAAGATCTATTAGAAAATTTGTGGCATTGCTACCTTGCAACATTAATTTTTTTATACAAAAAAAACGACATAGAAATGCCATAAATAATTAACTATTTCCTGTACAGTTGGACAAATCATACAACATTTCCCCTACCACCTGAACAGATCCTGAGAATGCTTCCAAATACTTCTGTGCCCGTTGCTCTTCCTCCTTTAGCTTTTGCTCCGCATATTTCATGTAGTTCTGCACTCCATTGGCCTCCAGATACTGAGAGGCTTTAGTCTTGTAAAACGACTCGGTCGCTTCGATGTAGGCCTTTTGAAAGTTTTCTCGGTAAATCTCCAACTTATCCTCCGGATTTGAACACAAGTTCACTACAAAGCACACGAGAAAAAAACCCGATGGAAACACAGGCAACAATATCCAGCTGCACAAATATTTTCATTTTGAGGCTATTACGACCCTACGTCTCCTCCTTCGCTTTGAACAGTAATTGCCATTATCCGTGTTCACACAATTTGTCACGCACACGCCGGTAAAAACCTTACCATACGACTCCCTGACTCCGATGACTAGCTGCGAGTCGAATGCTTCTCCGTTGCGCTCTGCATGTACCAGTTTCATGGCGCTATCCTGAAGCCGTACTTTTATGTCTGAAAATATGCTTTGGTTCCAGCTATCTAACATTAACTTTGAAACCAACACATCAGAAAAAAAAAACACGCAAAATATGAGAATGCATGAATCCATATACCAAAAAACCCAAACAAGATTCAGTCATATTAAACCGATTAAAACTGCATTTGAAGCACTATGTAGAATATTTACTTTACGAACGATGCTCTCTTCATTCGGCAACTTTTTCGGAGCGACGTGATTTGACTTTCCTGCCAAAGCAGTCTCAAGCTGACCAAAAGGCATCGGAAGATAATTGCACTGGGCAAAGAATTTGCGCCACTCAGCAATATACGCTTTCAGTAAAGCTTGTTCTTCCTGATGCGCCAAAACCCTCTGCAGAGAAAAAAAAAAGTTCGACAATTGTATGACGATTGTAACGACCTTACACTTTTAGTGATTCTTCCCGTTTAACAATTCGCTAACCCTCTGGTGCTACTTGAAACAGATACTTACGACTTGTGCTTGCTTGATGAAGTCTAAAATATCTTCTTGAAGAGATTGGTATACCTTCGGAGGACCCTTGTCGTCCCAGAGACATACCAAATGAACCGACCAGAACAGGTCCTGCCATTCGCTGCGGCTAACGGGATCCTGTCTAAGCAGCTTCAATATTGTAGGCCGCATGCATGGCCATTTATCTTCAAACTGCAATTGCCCTTTGTCCTACAAACAAAAAAACAAAATATAAAAAAATAATAATAGCAATAGTATTTTTTTTTACATTAAATTGAAATGAATTTTCCAAACTTCATAGGCTTATCAACATTAAAGGTTATTAAAAGCACATGCATTGGAAAACCCTTCTTCTTGTAATTCCCACAAAGCAAATTCACGCAATTGTTTTAAGTTTTTCGTATTATATACTTATAAACATCATCATAACTTTATTGGCCTGGTAAGGCATGTAGGGATCACGGTTTTGAGACCTTATACAAACTGATAAGATCACACATAGTTTGGAGAAATATGAACAGGAAGTAAGGAAGAAATTGGTCACAACCGATTTTCGGAGAAACTCTTCCATGTAAACCACATTTGTTATAGGCGGTAATCCTGGTTTTGACACTCCAAGTCAGTTCTTCAACACACTATAGTATGTCCTTGATCAAGGCATGATCAAATATTTTATTTAAAAAATAATACAAAATGTTTATAAAATTAGAAAGATTCAATTTTTTTTAACTCTGGGTTTCACATAGTGGGCAAACTCAACATCATTTTTTTGCTTTATATAATCACAAATTATTGTAGAGCAGAAGACACCACAAAAAAAAACGCACGTGGAAAAAAACAACCTTCGATTACATTATTTACTATTATTTTAAACTTTGTTCTGATAATTAAGGATCTAAATTAGTATCTTAATTAGTTTGTCCGTAGAATAAGCTAGTTTATATGTATTGTTACCATCGTTGTACTTTGATCCTGCATGGTTTCCAAAAAAGTCGAATCCTCCTCAAAAACCGCAAACGTCCGTTTTGTACCCGTAGTACTGTATATATATGTCACTTGCAAATTGCCTTTACGGTGATTGCTATGTATATCTTGGACCCCCTATTGCTTAGGGCCATTACGGATTTCTTAATGCAAGCATGGCAAAGGTTAAATTCCTTTGTTTTATTCTTACGTAAACACGAAGTAAGTCTTTTTTTTAAGGAAAAACGTTCATGGTGTGAAGAACAAAAAAAAAAATAAGAAGGATTTCGAAACATTTTCAAAAGTGATTAAGGATAGAAAATGGTGGAGTGACAATCGAAAGTAAAGAAGGCTTAACGATACGCAAGGACAATTTAATGTTAAACATTATATTTCCACATTAGGTACAAGCATCTAATTATTTATGGTTCGTAATAACAAAAATAAGTTCGGTTTGACCAAGAAAAATACAACAAACAAAATACTAACCTTCAACAAAGGGGCAGGCATCGCAGTAGCCATGATTTCGAACAATTTTAAACATGCAACAAGGATGCCAGACATGGTTGGGGACAATGAGATTGGTTGGGGATTTGAATTTGACAGTAGAAAGTACATCACGACCTAGTCATAGGCAAACAGCAATATGCTTTCGGATATGTAGTTTCTTGTATTTTCTTGGTCGAACTTTTTTTTTTAATATAAATAATTTTTTTAAACTTTAAACAGGGTATTAAAATAACTACCGAGATCAAAAAGAAGAGTCATAAGCAATAAATTATTCGTTTTTAGTGGTTAATTTCAACATTGCTGATTTATCAAGCTATTTTAAACAATTTTTATTTTTATTTAATCTTTTTGTTTGGCTGTAATTGTGTTTTAAAATTTCACCCATTGAACGTGATAGGGTTGTGATCCAGCTTAAAAATAAAAGAAAGTTTTACATAAATTTTCAAGTTCTGTTGACAATTTTCCATTTGTTGAAAAAAATCCTGTGAAATTTTTTTTTCTTGCAGTGTTTCATAAAGTGGATTTTAATGTACTGTAGGGTTTTTCTTGTTCTACGACGGAGTATATACACACTACCGTGTGAGCCTCATGTTAGATATTCGCAGTTTCCTTTTCATTGTTAAAAATACAATATATGCAGCTACGTTTATAGTGTTTATTACTTCGAAATTAGAAGTCTTCAGAAGTAATCAGTCATATCACTATCTCCATGCAGAAACCCTACGACAAACCTTAATTTACAATTTGTATTTATTCTACATTCTTCCAAATACAAAAAACTAAATGCGCTGAAACCTAAAAAATTAACAACTGGCAAAATTATAGATTTTTGAAACTTTTCAGCAGTGTACATCACAAAACAAGTTACCTTAAGTGTACTAAACCAGAAAACAATCAAGACTGTGGTTTCGTACCTTTACTAGATTTTGGAAGCAGCATTTTTGGTAGCTGCGCTATTCTCTGTACGACAGTGACCTCTTCCTCTTGTGCTGGCATGTGAAGCTCAAAAGCACTAAAGTGTTTCAGAACATTTTCGACGATATCTTCGTCTAACCTGTGAGTGTTGGCGATAGTTTTGGCAGTCACTTTCTCTGGATTGCTTTGGTGTTCCATGATGAAAGTGATAGCTTGGACCAAAGATACCTTTCCTTCTGGCACTTGTTTCGGCTCCACATAACCTATCGGCGGATGTTCAATGGCTCTGCGATAGGAGGGTAACGGCCTATTTTCGGCAGCGCCTTGTCCGTCCAAAGAATCCTAGCATTAAATGGTTAAGATGACGTATTAAAAAATATGTTTAGAAGTTGTTATCACAACATAAATATTTATGACAGTGGTAGGTAGGATTATTCATATACGCCGTAGAATATATTTATTTGGCGTTTAAAATGTTTATTAAACCGTAGTAGAAACATGTGGTATTTTATCACGGTAGTGTATATATGTATATCCTATTTCGGCACACTAACCTTGGACGTTATCGATTCTTGGGTTACGACGTAAACTGACTTCAAATTTGACAGAAGATCATCATCCTTCTTTTGAAATTGATCCAATCCTGAAACAAAATAAATGTAACACATTACGAGATACCGCAATTAATTAGCTACGTATGAAAACTATATCCCATTATATAACATGCGGTACAGCGGATCAGTAAATTGTCCTGGAGTTTTAAATTTCCAAAACTTCCCATGGAAAAGGATAATGAGAGCATAGAGGGTGGGACAAAAGTTAATTACACTTTTCAATAGATGAGATTACATTTGATGAATCCATACCTGGGCCACCCTGTATTAAAAGTAGAGATAATGAGCCGTGGTGATGCAGTTCGCTGGTGCACATGTTCATATGGAATTACCTTGTTTTGTTCCTTCTAGTTGTCTGTCTGAAGGATGTCGAGGTGGGACTCGTGGTTTATCCGAATCTAGAAGCTTATGTGCTCTATTTTGAACATTGTAATTCTTCAAAGGCCGAAAAGCGATGGAAAGAGCTTTTCCCATCGTGAAAGCAGCCTGCGAAACAACTGTTCAAAAGAATAATTATCTTTTACACATTTTAATGAGACAATTAAAAGCAAAGTACAAGAAAATGAAAAAAAAGTAATCGGTTTACAACTGAATATGCTACAAAACGTATCTTCGTAAAATATAACTCCGTGGAACAAATTTAATGATCTTTGTAGCGTCTGCGCATGACGGAAGGATCACATGATTGCGTGCTGGCATTGACAAATCTGTCCAACGACATTTCATCCACCATTACCCAAGTTTTAATAGATCCCCAACAAGATGGACTCTGGTTCCTGGTCTTTTCAACCACCACCAAGGCCCCCTCAACTGGAGGTTCTTGACCAGCTGAATGAGCTGTCATATTGGATGCATCAGGTTTATATAAACTGTCGCAACGCCTATTTTTCCAGCCGTTGCATGCTAGGCAAGTGTTGGGAACTGGCCAATTTAGGACCTGAGGTCAGGATGCTCCATAACATTCTAAATCAACAGAATGATTCTGTATCGGCGACTTTTAAGGTCGTCAGCAAAATTAGGCAACAATTCGAAGCGACGATCGACAGCATATTGGGCGACATGGCAGTAGGAGTCGTACCTCACCAGCGTCCTCCTTCTCCTCCAGTTCAGTCCGATATGGATGACACCGCTTTCGATGATGACACTGAAGAACCGAACCTGGCAGAAGAGAACAAGGAGAACATAAGGCCATGACGTACGTTTATCAACCGGCCTGCTGCTACAACGTTGACCCACCGTCCGCGCCTCTTCAACCATCCTTGTACGTTGCAGAAATTGTGTCCACTTGTGACGCTGTTCCTTCCTGAAGATGATCCTGATCTGCTCGAGTCAATGTCAATGATATATTGGACTCTGATGGCGCATTAATCATTGGTGTTGTGCCTATTTCGCTGTAATCTGTCTCTGAAGGTCCGTTGATCACCATGGACTCTTTGCCACCTCTGATGTCTGTTTTGGAGTTTGAGCAGATTCATCTCTGATTTATCCGTTGCCACTGGCTTTTCGAACTCCGTTGAGTCCCTCGGTTCTTGTTCTGTATTTTCTTCAGTGTTGTTTCTTATATTTTGTATACGTTTTTTATTTGCATTTTTGGAGAGGTGGTGTCAAGAGAGCCGCTGGTAATTTCGAAAGCAAAACACACCGAGATTCAACTTTAGAAAACGAACTTCGAGGAACCAGCAATATATAATTGCTCACTCGAGTAGAGTCCGAATAGTTTGACAGCTGCGAATAAGAATAAAAACAAAAACTTTGAACTCTTTACATTTATGCGCTTCGTTCCGGAATGGTCATCAGTAAGCTGTCTCATCATCCCCTTCTCAGAGCTGCACACCTGTTTGAATGTTGACGAACTCTGTTGTTACTGTTCCTTGTTTATGGGCGGAGAAGCCCATATTCCCAAACATCAATATTTTAAAGATGCCAAAGTGGACAAATTATATTGTTAAGCAACAAGAAGTTGCTTTTTTTAAAAGTTTTTTATTGTAAAGATATATATTATGGAATTGTGGGTGGATAAGCCCATAATCCAGAAGACCAACATTATAAAGATGCCAGAGATTTACTGTTTTGTAAAGCAATAAGAAATCATTATTTTATAGTATTTTGTGATTATATATAATTTTGATAAATGTTGTTTTTTTAAATACTGTTTTCACGTGTTTGAATTTTAAAACTGAATAAATATTGTTAATTCACATATATTTAAAACTCACTTTCTGTCTTTGGGTGTCTTAAGGAATCATCTAGAGAACGAGTAAAAGATATCGGATTGCATTTTATTACTGCATGCTTACAAAGTTCTCTTAAAAAACCCTGTTGTAAGTTGACAGCATGTTACATATATGCAATTTTTTTTTATAATTTTACAAATATTAACAATGTGCTGCTAAATGGATATGACGGTTACCCACTTGTTATAAATAAATAACTTAATTACTACACCATCTGGCCGTGTTGTTTTTAGTCTGGCAGCAAGTCGTCTCCCAATTCTTCGTGGGAAAAATCGTCGTTTGCCACCACGTTTCTGCCGTAGGCGGAGGTTTTCGGTCTCTGGATTTGGCTGCCGAGAGGATCCGCATAAGAGAAATCTGTGAACGAAGAGGAAACACGACGCCGATAAATAATCAAACAGGAAAGCCCTTCAATAAAACAACTCCAACAATTCACAAAATTTCCAAATGAGAAAAACGTTTCATTTGATACCTTGGATCGAAGGGGTTTTTGACTCTTCTTTGATTTTGCTCGTTCCATCGTTAAGATCTGAGGAAGAGAATAAAATTGTTAGCTTTTCATGTTTGAAAAATGTTTCGGAGTAAAAGTTAAGTTTGCTAAATTTCTTACCTGTACTTCCTGCAGATCCCATTCGAGATGTGCGTGAACTTGCACGAGAAGTGTTACTGGATGAACGCTAGAACAGTTTTTTTAAAAATTTATCTGTTATGTTCGAGTTTTGCACACACAAATTTTGCTAACGACATGGGAGTCATTCTTTATTAATATGTTTAAAAAGTAACATAAATAGAACGTGCTATATAAGAATTCATCGTTTATGAGATTTTTCTTAAAATTCTGCTACAAATTTATCTTGAATAGCCTGGTTATTCACAAAACCTTTACCCAACTCATTTCTGAACATTTAAAATGAAGTCATTTCTGAAAAAAATAGATTTAAACTTAACGGCCTTGTGCTTTTTAATCTCTCCAACATCATGGAATTTATAGTAAAGTTTCCTAAACAAAACTAATCAAAACTAAAAAGTTTTACTTCCACTTTTGACATATCTCACCTATAAATCCAAAGGTCTACAAAAGTCCTAAAGGTCTCCTTAAAAAGACCTCTTTAAATTCTTACATTTTTCACTTGTTCTTTGACCTCTTGAATTTGTTCCGCTTTCGCCAAAAGGGCGGCATATTCATTCGCTTCCTGTAATCCCATGTCCCTGCTCAGACGTACCAGAAACCGAAGACCTTTTTTGGAAAAAAAAACAACAACTACAGTTCAAGAAAAGACAAGTGCAAACTGAGAAATATCACCGCCCTTCTCCGTACATTCTACGTTGTCTGGAAACTTCCTGTGCACGGATTTGTATGTCTGAAGGGCCTGTTGGTAATTCCCGCTTCTCCTGTGACAGCTTGCTACCATCAGCTGCCATTTCGCTTCATTAGGCCTGAAAAACAACGAAATGTTAGGTTGAAAAATATCGTTAAAATCGAAGGAGACAGTAAAACCTGTTCTGGAGATTAAAAAAAAAGTTCTGGAGGACACTCTTGCCATCTGACAAACACTTACTGCAAGAAAGCCGATCTAGCGAAATATCCGATGGCCTTTTCGTAGACTTCTGTGTTTATATAATAAGCTCCCAACCAAGCCGCTACTTCCATATTTGAAGGAAAATAACGGTACGACTAAAAAATGAAAAAACTTTATATTCTTATTCGTTAAAACATACAGAAAATCCCGTAATAAAAAGAAATTTATCGGAAACTGTTCCTCCTGAGACTAATTTACTCACATCGTAATGATACTGGAATGCCTGCTGCTTGTCTCCTTGCTGCTCAAATATTTCTCCCATTTTGTGGAGGACGCTCGGGTCAGTTGGCACCAAACTCAGCAACTGGTGGTACCTGAATATAAACAGCACCATGAAACTCACGACTGCAGTCAAAAACCTTCTTATCGTAACCAAAATAACTACCATTCCAGCGCCATTTCCTTGTCATTAAGACGGTTGCAAAGTTTCGCGAGATTGTAAATGACGTTGGGCTGATTGGGAAGCACTGAGTGCAGCTTCTTGAAGCAGTCAAAAGCATCCTCATTATGGCCGAGGAACATTAGGGTCAAGCCTGAAAAACGTGGTTTGCTTATTTACAATTGCGATAGATTCCATTTCTTGAACACATTGAGCCAAAAAATGTTTCCCTTGAGGGGTGACGAGTTACTGCACAATACCTAGGTTGAACATGGCTTCCGTGCATGTCGCATCGTTAGCGAGAGCTTCCTTGAAGTAGTCCCGCGCCTTTGTCAGGTTGTTTTGCACATACAAACAACAGCCTTTGTTGACGAGTGCGCCAGGATTGTAGTGATCCGCATTAAGAGCGACGTCGGCATACTTGTCTGCTTGTCCGATATCGTTTTGCTAGAAAAACAAGTTTCCAAAATTCGTATTTAAAAACCAACAAATTTAATTCTCTAGTGACACCCAAAAAATAGAATTAAACTGGCCTTACGAGAAAATAAAGGAATGCTAGGTTTGTGGCAGCCGCGCTGGCCACTTTTGCATCTTTCTTCCTCTCGAAGCTCTGCAGAACTTCAATGGCAGTGGCAAATTCCTTCTGCTTCAAATAAGTTATCGCCTTGTTAATCTCCAGTTCGCAAGCCAGGTCGACGTATGTGGATTCTTTAATCACATCTACACACCTATGCGGGGGAAAAAATACCTGGGCTTTGAGAAGTATTCAAAAATTGTGAGCGTTATAGGGATTGCGTGTTAACATTCTTCGAGCAAATTAAAGCAAAAAAAAAAAAAAAAAAAAGTCGAAATAACGAGAGAAAATGGTAGTTTGCGAATCGCTCATTAAACAATAGAATCCTTACCAAGCAAAACCAGTGGCCAAAGTTGTGTCGATGATTGGGGAAATCAGTTTTGCACCCATTAATATGCACCACTCTGCCTCTTGATGCCTAAAATTTAAAACTGACGAGTAAAAACAAAATCATAGATCGTTATGTTAATGTTTTTAAGATTTTTCAGGATTAATTTACTTTGCTTGCGCCGCTTTTTTGAGGGGGTCTCCTTTGATGACGTCCCGCAAAACGTCCAGTTGAGGGTTATTCTGTTAAAGAAAAATCCTCTAGTTTGAAATGTGGCACATTGGTAGCTGATTTTGCAAAGCTTTTCATTTTTTTAATGGAGCATAATAAACAGGATGTATTCTTTCGATAAACGTAAAGCGGTCGGTAATAGAGAGAAAAAAAACTTGGATCTAATCAAAACAATAATAAAACTAAAATCATAAGATCTGATTAGCAATCAACAATTCCTATTTCTAAATTTGCTTTTCGCTCAAATCATTATCTTATGTTTAATTAACCATGAATGAATTGTTACCCTTGCAGTTAAACGCTCACCAAGGACACGGCATGTCTTTCCTCATCATCGATGTCAATTCTCGTCTCGACCATTTTCCTGAAGCTTTTCTTCATTTTCTCTTTGTCTCCCAATGCATAGAAGCATAGGATGAGATTGAGGCCCGTTTTGAAATCCGGGTTTTCTCCCATGATATATTCAAAGGATGTGATGGCGTCTCCATACTTGCCCATTTTGACGAACAGTACCCCGATGTTTTGCATTATTTTGATCCTGAAACAAGAGAATGGATCATCATTGCAAAATCACCAATGGTGGTTTTGCTCCTCAATTGCGAATGACATTCCAGAAGCCGGAGTTTTCTGACAAATCCTTCAGGTCATTCGACAAAAGGTGCAGTTTTCTGATAACCAGTGTGCTTTTCCAACAAATTCATGCCACTTTAAAACGCTTGGTTTACCTTAGGCGTTTGTGAGTGTTCGGCACTTGATCCAACGCCATGCGGTAAAACTTGATGGCCTTTGAGTATTGCCCCAGCTTCACGTAGATGTTTCCCATGTTTACTTTCAACCGTCCTGAAAATAAACATAAATGGAGGTAAGCTCGGAGGCAAGCTCGTGACTGGCGACTATTTTAAAAACTGTGAGATTTACCTGCGCTCTGAAATGCCCGATTCCGTAAGATCATCTGATATGTGTTGAGTGCTTCAGAATACATCTCGTTGGCGTGATATTGACTCGCCAGGTTAAATAAAACCTAAAAAGAATAACAAAAATGTGAACAGGAAATCTGGGGTTATTAAATTGAAAACCATTAAGAACACGTCAGATGTTAAGTAGCACTTACGATAAAAGATAAATCATAATTGGGCTGATCGGCCAAGCCGGCTTGCTCCCTTTGTCTCGACAGGATTCTCTCTTTTTGAGATGCTTCCTTCGCTTTTTCAAGGGCCTTTAAAAATAAACGTCTTTGTAATTTTTGAACAAATTTAAACTTTGGCAAAATACCCTTCATTTAAATTTACTATAAATAGTCTATAGTTATAAACAATGACACTTGGTTTTATAAAATGTCGCCTTTTTCGCAAAACGCCCATACCAACTTGGCATCTTTCTGCGCGAGAGCAAAACAGCTTTCTTCCACAAGTTCGTTAACTTTCCTTTCCAACTGATGGAGCTTTTCTTGGGGCCTAAATGGCGCGATAGCCAAAGGTCAACATAAAATGATGAAGAATTAAAAAAGTAGCAAATATAGACTTGTGCTAAAATTGTGTCTTCGGATTTGCTTGAATGTAATCGTTAATCCGACAATAATTAAACTTACGTGTCTTCACGAGATTCCAGTAGGCTGTGGGCCGCGGAGTGCTTTGCCGCCATACTAAGAGGGTCAAAGGCTCCTTGTCCTATAAACCAAGGGATGTTCGTTAAATCCGTAAAGTAATTTTTGCCCTCAGAGACGTTTTAAGGCAGTCTCTTCGTAATGGAATTCCTCTTAACTTTCTAAGAACATGTCTCACCTCTGTTGCCCCGAGAGGAGTATCCCACGGCTCTGATGGCGGTCATGGGTCTCGCAACCCCTCCTGAATTCACGCCACCTCCCGTTGGTCCCATCCGAGATGCAGTCATTCTTCCTTTAGAAGAGATAAGTATAGAACTGCTTCTACCGAACTGCAAAGAGGGGAAAAAATAAATGTAAATAAAAGCAGAATAGGATGGTTTCAAAACCACGATTTGAAAATATAGAAAGGTTCTTAAATCTGCACAGATTTATATGCTCCTATGCTGAACGGTAAAAAAGTGCATGATTTCACCTGGACCCATTTTCAGCTAAGCATAATACTGGGATATCCTAAATGTATAGCCAAAATAGCCTACCCCAAGATCCTGCCATTTATCCTCCAAAATGTGAGGACATGCATATACGGTCTAGTAATCTTACCCCAGTATCAATGCCTAATCTTTGCATCTGCTCATCGTTAGGCAACGTATCCATTCCTTTCCAGGCCTTAATTTAAACATAAAAAACCCAATAATAAGTATAAACAACACGAAATCGAACAAACGAATTATGGATAACATAAACAACCTTAAAAAAGCTTAAAAAACAAACCTGCGTGTCGTAATTAGCCATTGTCTTGAAGTCGTCGTATCCAGAATACAAATCATCTTCGGAATTAGCCAAATGAACGACTTCCATACCTTTAATTAGAGTTTGATTAACGTTTAATTAGCAAATTTCCCCTTCATTCACCACGAAACATTTTGTTTTGACTGGTTGCCCTTAGAAACGTCACAATGCGGGACGTGACGAGTAAGCCGGCTTAGTACTTTGATGACATTTCAGCTGTTGGCTTACTACCGTTAATACGCTGTATTTCGGCATCACTTTTTGGTGATGTCAAAGCCAAATGACTTCCTCTTTCATAATTCGAAGTCATAAATACAACTTTTCAATTATAATATTCGAAAACACCCCCAAAACCGTTGT
>JAQGAE010002561.1:0-17341 GCA_034696685.1 Julus scandinavius | reverse complement strand
TCTCTTTTTGTTTGGCTGTGATTGTGTTTTAAAATTTCACCCATTGAAAGTGATAGGGTTGTGATCCAGCTTAAGCAGTTACGTAAAAACTCATTAAAGCAAACCTTCGTTTATTTGCACAATCATATAGTATACAATTAATGAAATGCAATACGGCGCTAGTTTTTAGAAAACCTATTTCAAACATGTATGCATGCCAATTTTCAACTTGCTTATTTTATAACCTAATTCTTGGCAAAAGCTTAATATTAAAAAGATAAATATACAAAAAAAAAACATTCACCTTGAATGACATTGAACAAAGTAAAATATAGGTCATGATATGCATTATCTTCTTTTACTGGTACAACTGATATATTCCTCTGTGCAAGAATGACAAATGAACGAGATTTTACATTACAGAATGTAAAATCTCGTTCATATATATATAACAAAACTTTGAAATATTACGAGGGCATACATCAACCATGCCTGCATTGTTGTTGAATGCATATTCATCAACACTAAAGCCGCTTAAAGAAAGTATTTCGCAATCTCCAAATGCACCAAAATTACTGCGAGGCCACGCACATCAAATAACATAAGAGCTGAAATGACGCACCACTGCATTTTTGAAAATTGTTTACCCAAAGAGAAAAAGATAAATAAAAACAGGTGGTGTCATGGGATTTAAAATTGTGTTTAGGATATGCTTTTTTTCTGAAAATAAACGTATTTGGTAAGGACGTAACTTTACTGCAATGGTTGGCACGGATATTGAAGAGAAGCAATTTACATTTAATACCATGTTTATTGGATTTTTGAAGACTAGCTTTAGCGCCAGAATAAGGATGTTGCGCCATCTATTGAAACCTTTCGGCAACGTTTAAAAAGGTAGGGCGATTCATAAAAATCTGTATCAGAATTAATCGACAATTGCTCAAAAGATTTTACAAAAAAGTAGGCAATCACACAAGACATGAACGTTATGCGTGATTGCCATGCTTCGAAATTTTAAGAGGCAAAATTCGGATTAAATCAGTTTTTATTGATAACATGGTTTTTAGTTTACTGCCTCAAAACTTACTGTTTCTAGTGGGGATATTAGTAATAGACAAACGTATCAGATATTGTCAATAAGAAACACTGCTTCTGGCAGATGTTTATTGCAATATGCAACACAAAATTAATATTACGAAAATGGCAAGATTATTTACTGTAAACAAAATACTAATAATTACTGATAATCTCTTGCAGGTAGTTCTTTTTTTTCTCCACAATTGATTTACTTCGAAAATTGGCAATCTCGCATAACCCTGATGATTATGCTAATTATTCTAATTTATTCTAATTCATATTTACTGCAAATTAAGAAGAATAAATTTTGTTAATTGTCATAAATTAATTTCGTAATTCCTTTTGACCTTGTATTGTGCTGCCAAATGATTTAATAAAAAGTGGGCAATCACACAAAACACGAAAGCTATGCGTGATTGCCAAACATCACAGTTTTAAGAGGAAAGTTTGAATTAAATCCGAGTTTTTTTTAATAATAAAATGGTTTTCAGTCTACTTTATCAATAAATTTACGTTTGCAGCTGGATTATTAGCAATAGGCAAACCTATCAGATATTAACTCTAAGAAACAGAAAATTCCGGATTTTCGTTATTTTAATTATTCTTAACTGTAAATTTAAAGACAAACTTTGCTAATTTTCATAAATATATTGCGAAAATCATTTGGACATTGTCTTGTCTTTGTGTCAAATGATTTACAACGAAAGTAGGCAATCACACACAACATGAAAGTTATGCGTGATTGCCTACCTTCCAGTTTTCAAGTGGACAAAATTCCAAAAATACAGATTTTCCATTACTTTATCTACAAATCAATATGGCTTAGTAGAACTATTAGAAATATGCACGTCTATCAGCACTAAAGCATTTCTTCCCATAAGATTTTACTATCTAGGGCTCTTAACTTTTTTTCTACAGTCTAGACTAAGTGATTTCAACGTTCTTGGAAATACTCTTACTTTTACCTTAACAAATATCTTTAGATTTTATCTAGTTTTACTAGTCGTAGATTTTTCTGAATACTTGAGCATTCACAAAATTATCTTTCTGGTCAAATGACCAACTTTCGTTCGCCCTGATGTTCATTTTAGGATGCTCGTTCAGAACATGTGCACGTCTCCTTTCTGTTATTCGGGTTATAAGTTTCAAACTGTGTGCTTCCAAACAGCACTTGAGTTTATCATTTCAGTAAAACCACATTGCCTCTCGCGTACGTCAGAAAGTTGGCATTAAATGCAGGAAAAGCGGATGTTCCATAAGTGATTGAGAGACAAGGGCTGAAGGATTTCTGATATAAAACAGGACCCATCAAAACTTAAATTTCTGGTACGTCAATAGATGTTCGCCTTCGGGTGTTTGTAAACGGCGCTACCCTCGCCATTCGTGCCTTTAGATAAGTAAAGTTAGGCCAATCCATGCGAAGAAGCTCTTGTGTGTACGTGAGTTCACGTTGCTCGTCTTCCGGCGCTCCAACTAGATGGCAGTTGAACATCGAGCAGAATGATGGAAATATCGATTGAGAGCCTCGTGTAGGCCAACGAAAGCTTCACGAACAGTTTCTTACCCGGTGAATATTCAAAATAGGTTGCCTGGTTGGTGTGTACATCAGCAACAATGTCAATCAACGAGGATCAATGGAAAGTCCCTCGTACTTTTCAAATAAGCTAAAAGCCTGAATTGGTGGATAAGCGTGCTGCTGAATTGATGAATGCCCAGCCATCTGTGGAACCGTATTTCGACCTTATACTGGTAACTTCAGATAATCACTCAAACTACGTGTATGACATCGATGTCATGCTTCAGAAAACTCACAGTCGATTTTGTACATGCTCGTGCAAAACGTGTGCATGTTTTGTGGTTTGATCACATGGTTTAAGACAAAGTAAGTCAGTCGAACTCCACATGTACATAAAGTTCTCTAATGGAAAAAAATAGGCTGAAAACTTATGAAAAGTAGTTACAAACTTAAAAATTGATGATGAAGAGGTAGTAAACTGATAATGGTGACGTTGGGAAACAAAAATAAATCTTCGTCATGCCAATGCAGAACACGTGAAAATCTGCATTTTGCAATATAAATTTGGTGACATCTTTTCAGTAAACGTTGTTTTAGTTTGGTTTTACAGAAAGTGGGCAATAATCCATGTTAATTTTTAGTAAGATAGACGAATGGAATGAACAGATCTGTTTATAAGTCCTAATTTAAGACCTTTTTCGTGTCAATTCTTGTAGAGAAAATCAAGACTTTTTGCGCATTTTTTTTAAAAAAATAAGAAACATAATATGCTTTATTTTTTTTAAAAAAAAGACAAGTAAAGTGTCTTATTTTTTTAAAAAAAAATATGCGCAAAAAGTCAAATTAGGACTTCGGTTTTTACAGTGTAGGGATATGATTCCTAAGAATTCAATATTTATTTAACAATTTAGATATTCAGACTAAAATTCTCGTTGGGAAGGGTTTAGTTGTCCTAAGGAATTCTTGTAAAAGTTGTTGCTATTGAAACCAGATTGCATTTTTATTTTTATTTTTGTTGCTCTAAATTGCTTATTTGTTCATATGAAAATTGCAACAGTATGAATAGGGATACGCTAATATTTTCAATTTTGTCGCAATTCCACAACAGAAAACAAAATACGACAAAATATGCATTTCAATTTTAAACAGAGACATACAGTTTATATGAAACTGGGGACTACAACGAACAGATAATTTTTTTTCATTACATTTTTTCCCTCATTGCATTTACTGGAACATGCTTAAATTTCATATCAAAAGTAAACGACTGGAGAATTTAACTAAGCTAGATATTTAGCAAGATATTCTCTCATAAAAACATTTTGCCAGTCAGGTAATTTGCAGATGTGCCCCATGCTGCAACCAATTACAACAAATGAGGATTGTTGAAGGCGATATTTTACATGCAAATCCGCGTGTTTAAATGGGACATAATCCTATCAACAGTAATCACCATTTTACTATTTAAAATGCGGTAGGATTCAATTAAAACAATCCTAAGCGTACTAAATGAGCCAACGTGTGATAATTCAGAAGCATACAATCGATTAACTCACAAATTGCTAAAGCTACAAATTGGAACTCATTGATAAATTTACTCCTAACCTGACATATGTGCGAGTGACTTACAACGCCATATATAGGCACGGGGGGAGGGGGAATTAGAAAAGTCTAACTAGGTATATATACGCTTTTTGTGTTGCAACGTCACCTGAGCCCACACATATCACAGATCCTACTAATTATTTATTGAGAGTATTTAACGTCCCTCAGGAGAATTGCACGCTTCCATGCATTTCTTGCATACGCACAAGACTTGAAATTATCCAGAATTTACTGTATCTATCAACACTTTAAGAAAAGAAAAAAAGTTGTTCTGAGAGCCATACCATACTCCCTTTGGGGCAAAGTGAAACCAAAGCTTTATTATCACGCGAACTGACGTGTATAAAACAGTTTGTTTTTCATTAGATTGGAGTTGCATGATCAATTTGGGTGTCTCCAGTTTTTTTACACTATAAGATTGCACCATCAGTCGTCTAAACTTTTAAAAATTGTATCCTCAGACGAACCGAGATGGAATAGCTATATATGGATCATTTTTGTATCTCCTTTGTTGTATTCATGACATATTTAAATAATGATTCGTTTTTTAAGATTCTTGTTTATATAATTTACACCTTAACTTTAAATAGTGTTAGTTAAAGTGCATGTGTCGAAATTCAGACTAAAAATGCTATGGCGCTCATTATATTTATATAGATGGCGCTGTTTGGCGTATTATTCTCACAGAGTTTTACCTCACTTATGTAAGCTTATACCGTATACGCATACTTTTTAAATCTGTATTCATGTTTCGAACATTTTGAATGCAAAGCTGTTGCTTGCACAGAGAAAAGATTTTCTGTTCATGTAACCTTTACAGAACAAATCCTTGATGAGATCTCATGGGGCATTCAACATTCTCAACCAACCGTCTATTGAATTAAATTGGGTTTGCATGAGTGAAACTCGGTTCATTATTATCGATGTTAGGAATTGAGGGAATAAAACCACACAAAAATTCGCCTTTTGAATTCTCATGTAAAGTTAAGTAGCTACAAATAAGATTGTTGAAGGCAAGAATAACGAATGTCGCTCTTAGTTTACATAAAGCTTTTATGCAGATCATGTAGAATTATACTAATAATTAATTTTATCATAAAGGTAAAAATTGTAATGGCTGTAAATAGATACATCTCTCTTCATTCGTCTCTCATATAGTTATCAATTTAACAAAATATTCTTCTTTATATAACAAACGTGCTTTACAACACTAAGTAAATAATCGGCTCTAAAACTATATTTACATGTTTCTAAATCTGTTTAGAATGAATAAAAAGCCAATATTTGTTAAACTGGTGTGCCCACACAACTCTGGTGGCAGGGCAAAAGGATTTTATATATGAAATTTCTCCTTTATGTCGCTGAAATGGTGTTGGGTTATCAGTCTGGTCCATTGATGCCCGCATATTATTCGTGGAAATGACAATTCTATAGGAATTTGGTTATGTATTATGAAATTTCTCCTCAAAACATCATGACATTCTGATATATTAAAAACTTATTGTATCAAGCATTTATAATTTCCCTTTTATATCAATGGATCGATAGTGATACCTTATGTATATCCCAGTGTTATTCAAACTGTGTGGCGCGACAATTTTAGGTCTATTTATTTAGTTACATTTCGTTCTTACGTTTTTTCAATTTTGATCTTTTGAAAATTTAAATTCTAGCTTTATCAAAGAAATCTGCAGTACGGCTACGAGCATAGATGATTCTCAAGGAAGATGCCCAAAAAATAGTTAACAAAAGAAGCCGATGAAAAACATTACTACAGTAGTATTTTGCTGCCAATTTCGTGATACCAATTTGCGCATGTACACTTGCAAATTTTGGCACGCATGGGTGACAACACAAATACGCCCCTCCATCCCTACATTTTTTTCACATATCGGTTAAGCCCAAAAATGAACATAAATAATGAAGCTGTCGTGAGAACGGCCCGTCTATCATGGCTAAGCCGCATAATTTTATCGAATAACTGTCACAGACCTTTGTGTTCTATCTGTAAAGATGTTCAATGTCTTTTCTGTACCAGCAATGACTGATGAAAATTAGCATCAGACTGCTAGAGGTGAAAACACGGGCGCTTGAATAGAGAATGGCGAATGCTTACCTAAAAACAAACAAAGGCGATAAGAATTAATTATGGTGAAAGGTATAAGGTGTATTACAAGTCTATTAACATTGTGCATCTTACAGCTTTTACTTCATTTCAATGGCAACGATGCATTGCTTTTATGGTAATATTTATTTTCATGAAAATAAAACTCAACGTTTTTATTTCAATATTAAATAATGTGCTGCGTAAAGTTAGTATTTAATCCTATAATGAAAACCATGTTGGTAAGCAGGAGTAATTATATTAATGTAAATGTATTGTTGTACATGTTAAATCTTTTAGCACTCAGTAACCAACAAATAAATTCTTCATCATGATAGATAATAATGCATTTCTTTGAAAAAAAATATGATTTAAATTAGTACGGATTGCAATATTTGCATGCATGGATGTACAAGATTATATTCAAGAGAGGCCCTTGATGCCATGTATGGACCACAATTCGACAATGAAAGGTCATATATGGGTCTGTTGGGTCATATATGTATATCTTAGCCATCAATGAGCCATATTTGAAATAAAGAATATTGGTTTCATAAAACTGCAAAGGTCCCCAAATAGTAAAGTTTTCTCCATATATGAAAGTAAATTCATACAGATATTTTTACATATACAAATAGCTTTATGTACATGGCTATGCAATGGTCATAAATGGACTATACATGAACTTGTATGGTCATATATGTTGAATTTCAAGTCTAACCATATATAGAAAAAGCCATAAATATCCATACATTGCCCATTCAGACGTCTACAATATTTCTATTTTTAAAACTTCACGAAATTAAGTAGTATATCGAATAACCTTGTTATTGCAATTTAGTAGAACGCATCTCAAATTTATGCATTTACAGATAATAATTGATGCACTCTAAATTTGCGTGCAGTTAAACAATTAAAAGAAACCATGCCCCAAAGCATTTCTTATCCAACACTTCTTTATAATAGCAGATGAGGTAAGATTTAACTGTTTCATTGAACAAATCGTAACGTTGCCATGGCAAGTTGCTTAAATTTATCGGCGTTTCCGCATTTAATTGATCACCAACAAAGCTCTTAATAATTGCTGTAAATCGAGCTTAAAAATCCGGCGACTACGGATGAAGAACAGTTCAGTTAAAGGATTTATGGGTGCTCACAAGAAAGCTAGAATGGATCTTATTTACTGGACTGATAATGATTATATGTTCATAGAGACACCTGGTCACATTTTTCTGGTCGATGAAAAAGCTGAGCGTACAGAGCCATGATATCAACCAAAACAAGAAATAAAACAGTGCTTATAAGTAGTCGTATATAATGTAGCACCC
The DNA here is from genome assembly GCA_034696685.1 of Julus scandinavius. Classification (NCBI taxonomy): domain Eukaryota; kingdom Metazoa; phylum Arthropoda; class Diplopoda; order Julida; family Julidae; genus Julus; species Julus scandinavius. The sequence goes on along the minus strand of JAQGAE010002561.1, from coordinate 9,732 downwards.
ACACGTATCGTATACGCACAAATTAATTTGGTGGCGGCATTAGATATGGTCGTAAATAAGTCTGTCTACTAAGTTCCAATTTCACGAGAACCACAATATCCTGAAACGAGTTGGAAGATTTAGACATGTTCGTCTCAAGCAAACATCGTGAAATGGATCGTTATGTTCATTTTGGTACAAATATACAACTCGAAACGCCAATATATGTGATATTCAACACGCTCGGTATATTAGGTAGTTTGTGGTTATTTCTTCCATCTAGCAATATATGAAGAAAATCTCAATCGAATGACTTTTAACTCTTAAGATTTCAAACCCCAAATCTTAACAAACGAGACAAGATATTAAGGCAGACATAAAGATGTATCCAATCAAGGTTTTCTCGGTGAAGATGTATTTTTTGGGGATTTTTCCCCCCTAGATTCAGTGTAAATACCATAAGCCATTAAGCAGAAAGTGGATTTTTTGTTTGGTCAAATATTTATGTTTGTTCAGGTTTGTTTTTTCCTCGATATAACTGAGTGCTTCATCAAAATTCTGACTCTAAAAGATGAGATTTTTTTCCGTTTTATTAATTCGGTTTATAAACAAACAATGAAAGTAGTAATAGTTATAAATATTTATTATTTAATGTACGAAAAGTAAAAACTGCACTATTGTTTTATATTCGGAATACGTTTCAACAAAAAATAGTACATATATACAATATGTTATATAAACAATGAAAAATGAACAAAGTATACCATCATATGTGAACATAAACATTAATATTTTTGTATCTTGCATAGTGTATATCCATTATTCAATGTTTATAAAATAAAATAATTACATTTTAGATAGATCATAAATGCATGTTTCTGTTGTTCACAATGGAACATTTCAACATTTAGAAATGTTTGTCTGAATTTATTTGCCTATTATTTTGGATAAATCATTAAAAAAACGTTAAATTCGGACTTGTTCTATATGCTGTCAGTGCAAAGTAAAACTTGTTAACCTGCATAGCAACATTATATGAATAATTCACTCATTAAATGCAAAAATATTCGCACAGGGAATAAAAACGTTTATTCTTAGATATTCTGCTCTTTATGAATATATAGAGGACGGCTGAAATTCACCAAATTGGAAACTCAACTGTGAGTTTAAGCTTTATTATAATGAACACGCGTTTTCAAAACATGGGGTTTATAATAATAAAAAGTGATGGCTTGGGATTCATAGGGGATAGAGAGTTCAGAAATACAATAGTAACTTCTATTCAACGTTTGCAATGCGTTAAGCATACAAAATGCTTACTTTTTCTCAACTATACAGTGTATTACGAGCCCTAATGCCTTGCACAATAGGGAAAAGAACATCATTGCAGCTCTGTATTTTGTCCCTCACTAGCCTTTTCAAGTACAATGCAACTGCGATTTAAGATTTAAGAAGTATTTATGCACCAAGCTGGATTCAAAAGCATTAAATACTTAAAAGTTAAACCCACCCCATCCAGGGAAACACAGATGTCTTTTTCCAGGCTATGTATTTTATCTCCCTAATAAACACGGGAAATGTCCACACACTAGTTTGTTATTGCCCATCCCCACTCCAATTCCTGAGGCACATATGCAATAAACCCAAAGTTGTAATATGCAATAAAATATTTAACGACAGTATAAAAATTACGACACTGACCAATACTCCAACCAAGCTGAAACTCTTTTGATTTCTGTTCTACAAAAACGAATAAGGGTTCATAAAATTTTGTAATTTTATTGTTTAGGCTCAAGCGTCATGTGCCATGGTATTTAATTTTTGCTCATGCTTATCTAACGATGGCCAGCACTCCCTCGTAATGTGTCAAAAATTGTCAATTTTTATTGTTTGTTCCAGTCACATGAAATAATAGTATTTACTACCTTCCCCCACACTTGTTTTGTCACAACCTATTACATCCATCATCTGTATCTTAATGACATAGCTCGTCTATAGTCCTTTAAATCAATAGATTTGGATTGGACGCCATGTTAACAGGAGTTAGCGCCTTCGTTATTTATATTTTCCCCTCAACAAACTCTTGACATAATTTGGAATAAATAAGCAATGTTCCAAAAGCAAAAAATTAGAGAATCAATATTTAAACATGTTGGTTTATAATGAAATCTAAAATCAATTTTACTCCCAATCACGAAAAAAGTAAATTGCTTTTATACATGGAAAAAATAATCATTGAAGAATATAATACTTTGTACATATACAAATTTGTTTAAACACATTAAATAAAAAAATTATATTTAAAAAAATGCGGATATGATAACAATATAAAAGTAAAATGGGACAAAACTGCATTTTTATATAAATTCAATATATTATTTATTTGTATAGCAAGTATTGTATTGTGTACATGTGCAATTAAGAAACTTATTCTGATGGGATTCGATCCTGCAGCTCAAACTCAATACGATGTGAAATGAGTTTGGAACATTACATATTTTGTTCAAAAATTGTTTATTTTTGGTGCATAAAATATACTATTTCTTTCGATGTGGATTGTGCCAGAATAGTTTTGAAAGAACAGATGTGAGGATATGTTATATTTTATATTGATACATCAGTTTAACAGAAAATCAACTAGAATAAGCTTTAAGATTTACGAAATATGTTAACAATTTTCCTATAGCGACTTTCAACATGAATATTCTTATCTTGGGCCTTCCACGGTAATTTAATTATTTTATTATGCATTCTTAGCCTAAGACACTTAGCATATGCTAAATATACATGAAGAAGGATATGAATAAAAGCCTGGAAAGAAAAATAACGAATAACATTATCTCTAATTGATGCATGTTTACATGCATCTACTTAATTTAAAATTGTTTAATTGGCCTATCACTTCCAATTAGCGTCAAATTCATTAAGCTACCGCTATCTAATTTCTTGGTGAATATGAGAGCCCAATAATATAATTTACAAAATCCACCAGATTTGGTATTAAACATGAAACATCACAAAAGTGGATGCAATTAACATAACGATGCCAATGGGGCTAATATCTGAATATACGAGTACATTTTCGTAGAAAACAGGATATCTGAATTTCTAAAATTCGTATCTTACACAATGTTACAAAACAAACAGATTTCTAACACTATTTAAAACAAACAGAGTTAGATCAAGATTAATCCCAAGTAATTATAACAGAAATTATGTATTAGTCATATAAGCCTATAGTAAGCTTATAAAGCCTATTAAAGATTAGCGTTCGTTATCAATATCTCGCTTCATTCCGATATAAGCTATCCATAATCAAATTCAGAAATGGCAAAACCGCTGCCACATTGTGCGCATGCGCTGAGGGAATATCTCTGCCATTATCTTCTATCTTATTATTACACTATCCGGATATAATTTCAACAAACTACTCCCTGTGATTATGCCATTATACCGGGCCAACATTAGGCTACAATTTCAGGGAAACGAAAGATAGGCTCATGGATTAGGGCGAATTGAATCCATGATAGGTTGAGTTGCAACAATGAAAATGCTATATCGTAACTTTTTCGTGCAAAAAAAAAAGCATTCAATTTTCAGAGTTTGGAATCGAAACCTGCACATAAGCCCGAAAACTTTAATGCACACTCCACTCTGCAACGAAGAATGGAATAGAAATATCTAACTCAATTCAAGCAAATATATGCAAGCAAGCTCGATTTTATTATATTTCCGAACTAAAGAAGGCATTTGGGAATATCGCAATTAGATTCGGAATTTCGTGCTCACTGCCTCAACAGTACATTTATACGTTTAGTATAAACCAGCCAACCACCACGGAATTTCGCATATAAATGAACTCCATCCACTGCATTTCCACAAATAGAGCCTCGTATTTGTATTCTGATGGTGCTTAACCCACAACTTTGAAACAAGAAATTGCCTATATATTTTATGAACATGCAATATATGTGATATAAAATCTTGTTTACTCGCTAGTAACGTATGCAAATCCATGCATTTTATGAGCGAAAATACAAAACGTGCATCCAATTATTTTATAAAATTGAACACTGCAAACAATCTACAAATCTTTTTTGAGAATTAATTAAGAAAATAGACAATTTTGGCAAACAATGCTGCAACAGTTAATAGAATAAGACTGCAAAAATGCTATGGGGTCATTCAAAAAATACGTCTTGAAGAGGGGATAGTCTGTTGGCATGTGGACAAAAAGTGGACAGGAGGAGGAATGGGGGGGGGGGGGAGAAAGGGGGGGAAGATAAACGCCACTATGAACGTCCACTAATAATATTTTTCAGTTTTTGGTATTTATGTTTAATTGAGATTGAAAGGATAGAGGAATAGGTCGAGCACCAGAATAAATGTCTTCAATCCCAAAGGCACATGAATTTTTAAAACTTAATAAAAGTCGGGAATTATGCTTAAAAATTTTTGTTAAACACCAGTTTTATACTGGAATTTCCTTTCGAGATCAGGAAATTTCTGGTAATCAGAAAAACCTGGAAATCGTGGAATTGGTAGCGAGTGTGCTTAGGAATTTTATGGGATTGGCTTTCAAATAAGCCTGCATTTTTTTTTCCAACAAATTTGATGAACATCTTACTTTTACAAGAAATTAAGGATGACTATGAGGATGGAGCAGGCGGTCTTTGATAGAAGGGACACTGTGTGGACAAGGAAAAAATGAGGGATATAAGGAATATGATTTTTAAAAGATTTTCAGGGACGTCCTTTTAGAATGGCCCCAACCCAAAATGCATTGCATTAAACCTGGTCTTAAGCCTGGTGTAATGTCATGTACATCACATAATACTGCATCAGAATCCATGCTGACAACTTATGATTCCAAAATTCTGAGCAAATTCGATTTTGGTAGCCCTTTAAGTTATTCCTCAATGTCTATAACCTAAACTCATTATTCATGCATATATTCGACGACCTCCGCTATATAGTTGTTGACATTGTCAGCACCGCAGTTATAGCATAAGGTATCAATCTTGAGTGCACATATGGGTAAAATTTTCAACGAAACACCAATAAATCAATAAATATTACACGTGTGGTAGTGTGAAGCTTTTTCGAGGCGATCGAAGCACCCCTTCAGCCTGTTTGCTTAATAAAGAAAACAGTGTTCCTTTGTCAACACGTATAATTTTGTAAACACTTGGGTGTTTTTTTATTCGATAGGGAAATATAGCATCAAGGATATATGTTCTTGAAATCTTAATACTGTCCTACTGATATGGTGGCAGCTGCCACGTACACAGGCACATTCAAAACAAATTGCCTAATTCTTAGCGCTACAGTTATGAGTATGAATTGTTATTATATTAATAAAACTATTCAGAATTGGATGACTCGTAATGAAAGTGCTTCACATAATAACCAACGATGAGGAAGTTATTTATCCTGCAAATTCGAGCAATATCAACCATTCGTAAAGTTAATTTGAAGCATTTTGCAAGTGGTGAGAAAATTTGTCAAGAAATCAACAGGAAAATTTCCGGAAGTACAGTAATTTCACATTTAAAGAGGTTAAAGAACTCATGTATAACTAAAATAAAATTGCAGGGGCATACCATTTTCGCAAATCTGTTTATCTGTTTATTGCATGGAGTTTCATAATTGTTTTTCATCCTCACCTAATACATCTTTTGGCAAAATTTAGCGCCATTTTAGGGCTATTGTTTGAAAATTTATTGAAATACATCATGTTCGTGGCTCTACGTGATGCCATTATAATAGACCTGGAACAATTTAGCGTCCAGCTTCATAATCCGCATTACCGATATTTGTAAAAGCTTAACATTTGCTGCCACTGATTAAAGCTAAGTAATTAGCGTAATTGTCTACTTTCAGAATGTGTTGGCAGATGTTCAAAATCTGCATCCAGTGTTTTAAGTCATGCATGCATGGAGAATACATAAAACAACAGAATGTCACAGAATTTTGGCATAGATGGCGTGGCCGTAGTTTTTTCGACTATACGATTTGGCACTGGATGGCACAAAGGGCATCAATATCTAAGTGTATTCTTTTGGGTGTCGTGGAATACAATCTGCAGACGTACGTGCGATGTCCAGTAATGTTGCCTTACTATTTATTTTGCACTGTTGTTTGCTGTCATCAATTGACAGCAACATGTCCATGCATCGATCTCAACACATATTGCAAAAAGTAGAAAAACACCACATAAAAGAGCACTTCAATAAGAAATATGCCAAAAGCGTGCCACTTTCAAGTACGTCAATAAAAAGTTGGTTTAATAAAAAAGGAGTTTTGTGTATCATCGTTTGAAATGCGCAATGAACGATGCCAACATCAAACAACATCATCACAAATCCGACAATAGGCATCCATATCCTATTGTGGACACCATCGGCAGTTACAAATTCATTTTTCTGTAATCTAAGAATTCCTGACTACCGTTAGAAATTTGTCACAAGCATCGCTATTAGCAGGCAAAAATCCGGCAATGTCAAGCCTGGCATTGCTAACTCATCATTCATCCACTAGCGACACTGCCTCCATCAATCTGTCATTTTGTGTATTTGTAATCATTTCTCTCGAGACACTTAAAGTAACTGGCTGTGTAGCCCATCAGAGGTTGAAAGGCTTCCAAAATAGAATAAAAGATGCATTAAAGTTTTCGTCAAATTTAAAGAGGAACCACCTGTGTCTAAAATTTCACATTTAGTTGAATTGAGAACCGTTATTAATGCAATCAGGCCATGGAATTCGGAATGTATTAATTAATTTTAGTGTGATAAGGCAATGGTGAGGAAATGAATTACCCAGAATTTAATGAATTTGTTCATGTTTTTATGCATGCTTTAGTATTTTTTAGTTTTCTTTAATAAAAATCAAGGACATCAGTGGGAGGGTTTCTAGTTGTTGTTTTTTTGGAGATTCTTGGAATGAAATTTATTTGCAAACTTTCATGAGATGTTATCAAAACACTGTCTTTGACAAGTATCACAAGTGTACAATCCTCTGATGGAAAAAAATGATAAGAGACAACTAATGGCTTGTCTTGAGTCACGTAACATATTTAGATATGTGTTAATTTAATTCTAATGACAATCTCGAAAAACAAAGTCTGGAATGAAATTTATTTGAAAACTTCAATGAAATGTTATCAACACGCCACTCTTGGCAAGTATCACAAGTGTGCAATCCTCTGACGTAAAAAAACTATATTAGAAAAGACTAACGACTTTTCTGGAGTCATTTGTATGGAACTAACAATAAATTAATATCTTTATATATTCGTCAATTTAGTTTTAAAGACTATCTTATAAAAACAAAGTCTTAATCTTTCCAGTATTTTTTCCCACAGTTATGAGTTATTCGCAGTACTATTTTCATTATACAGTAGAGTCTCACTTATACGATACTCACTTATATGAAACATTCAATTTTACAAACAATTTCTTGTTCCCCGGCAAAACTCCATTTAACCCTGTGTAAAGCATTATTCGCTTATACGATATTCAGTTATACAAAAAATCCACTTATACAAAGGGTGATTCCTTCCCCTGATGTACTCCTCTTGCGTAAATACTATTCAATTATAAGAACTTTTTCACATAATTGTGAAGCATTTCGTCTATTCTAAAGACGAAAACGAAAAAGAGTGATGTTATTATTGGCTGTGAACAGGTTTTATATAATATGTAGTTTGCAGGAAAAACAAGCAAGATAAAATTACAGTGTTTTTTAAGACGAAATAAGCACATTGTGATTATATCAAATACATCTTTTTTTTCTGTTCTTCTTTGCATGTACATAAACATAGACAAAACTATTAAACGACATTTTTTAAGAAGAATTATTCTCTATTTATTAAAATACAGTAACCACGAAACCTGCTAGTACATGTTACATTGTATTCACTTATATGAAGTATTCACTTAGAAGAATTTTCTGTTCCCCTTCATATTCGTATAAGTGAGACTCCACTGTATTCTTATTTAACTTTCCCTTAATCGCCATTTTAACTGCAACCTGTCGAAAAATATAAAAACCTTCTTTGTTCGTCACTATTTTCGATGTTAAATCTAATCAATGAAAGTCTTCAAAATCGCTTCATAGCTATCATAAACCAAATTGGTAGTTCAATTTGTCTTAAATGTTGTATAGCTGAAGTGTCTCCTGTTAATCAACAATATAACTTAATAAAGTAACGCCAAAAAAAATCTCATCTCTTCAAAAGTAAATTAATTCCAAACCCACACTTGGTTTAGTTAAAGCTGAAATATTGATAAGACAGGCAATCGACCGACTTTTAAAATGATAAAAACATTCCCAGAAAACTTAATATTCAGCAAATTTTATTTACACCGCTGCCTGATAGCATCACAAGTATTTCCTTTTAGAAATCAGGTCACGAGATCATTTGGTTGATCACATCAAGCGTTCATTCAGGTTACGTCAAGAATGCCATCAGGTACATTGTTCAAGAATACGCTGAAAGATATCATATGGTAGCTTAAAATATCAGCGTGTCACATTTAAAATACTCCAAAACAGAAGCCAGGCAAGATATTTTCCTACGCCGAAATATGTGGTTTGGTTGACTAGAATTTAAAGAATTGGGTTGCTAAAAATTTCAGGCGATTGTTCACATTGTTTTGCACGCTGTCAGCTTTATATCAGACCAATATTGGTTTTCGCAGAACCTTCGAACTTTCTTAAACAAACACTTCTTTTATTCAAGTGCACTTATAATAGGCTTGGTTATGAGTTATGGCCATAAGGCAACAACAACAAAAACTCGAGATCGTAATTATATTTACTTGCATAGTCTAGTTTTCCGATAAAGTCAAAATGCAATAACCGAAGAACAAAAACAACTTTCAGGTGAGTGCTCACGTGAAAGCTCTTGGGCTGTACGAAATTGATTTTCCAGATGAATGAGGATTTAACTCCATCTCAGAATACCAATTAAGAGGCCATAAACATGAAAACAGAAAATGATTGACTAATGGGCACGCAACCTTAATGCAATTTTAATTGAACTTTGCCATAAGTCAACTTCAAACGTGACATTCTCCCAGCAATCAATTTGCCAAGCAATAAAACCTCTTATTAAACAATGAACAGATCTCCAAGGATAGCCAACGAATTTAAAACCGCATAATTTAGGTATATATAATTTGTATGCAATCAGTTCCCAAATGCAAAATATTAATCCACCTCTCACGAATCATGAAAATCTCGCACATTTTTCATAGTTTTATTTACGCTTGTAGAGCCCAAACCTTCATGTTGAACTTGCCCCAAATCTAATTTTCGGTAATGAATCTACATTTGTCAGGGGAGTTGATCCCACTCATTTACATTTACTGGGCGTGATGCTTAATCCACCATCTTAATCCCTGATGGCGACCCACCTCAAATTAAAACTTAGTCAAGTAAGCATGCCATACTATAATGTAATGTTATGTTGCAATTTAACGCAGATTTTTAGCTTCATTACATTAAGCACGCCAACTATAAAAATAATGCATATTGAAATAAGCTTATGCATGTATATGGATTAGGCCATTTACCATATTTCAAAGCAGAGGAAAATTTTAAAATAAGAGTATTTATAAGATAAGTTCTTTTTTGTATCCATGGGATTTTCAAAGTTTCATGACATCTGGTTACAATGGAATACAAAGATTAAGAATAACCAAATTTAACTTACACAGGAAGAATAGAGGATGCCTCTTAAGAGGGATT
>JAQGAE010002560.1:0-17342 GCA_034696685.1 Julus scandinavius | reverse complement strand
TAACTCGTGGTTTTATATAACCTCAGGTTAGCTAACCTTTTATTTAACCTTTGTTGGTGCAACCGGCCCTAAATGTGGTATTTTCCGAAAGAAATCAAACAATACACTTTTGGTAGGAATCAAAGTAAATACGCTTATTAGTGGCATCTGTTCTTTATACTCTTAATTCACAAGTCATGTTGCTGGAGAAAGTTCCAAGACAGGTGACTAGCCTGGACAAAACATACAATTCACGACCACAGCTTATAATTCCATAAAAGCGTAGCCCTGAAATAGAAATTTTATGAAACACCCCCTCACAAGAGCGATTGGGAGGTCATACACTAAATTTGTCGACGTATAAATTATGAATTGCAATTTGTGATAATTATATGCAACGGAGAAAGGGGGAGCCTATGTATACAAGTACTGTGTTATTTTATGAAATTTTCCTTTCCTTAGGAAAATTGAAGGTGATGATCAAAGTCTGTTACAGAAGCTGCTGTGATCTACGGGCAGATAACTCATTTTCTATAAAAAGTTTTACTGAAATAGAGTAAGTTATTAATTAAAATGTTAACATTGAAAACTGTTGGAATGGCAGGCACTCAGTAGTCCACCTCACATATACGTATGGGGCATGTGGCTTGGGGCACAAAGAATGGCCCCACCGCCATTTGGACTGCAGGGGGCAGCACCGTCTGAGACTGGATGTGCCCAATGCCCCAATTGGGACCCCTGTACAGATACGTTCTGTCTCTTCTACAGTTGGCCCTTGACCATAAAGGGTGAAATAGTTTTGTGTGCTGCAAATGTACGATGCTAACAACCTATTTAAGGTGAAATAAAGTTCTGTTTCACCTAAACTAAACCTCATGCCTATTTTACCACAATCTACACTGCAAGTTTAAAAAAAAAAAAAACATATTTACTAACTAAGCTGTGAATTTTTCTGAATTTTTTTTGTCCAAATACACAATACAGATTACAGAATTTGATCAGCTTATTTCCTGTCATGTACATTTTTTTTTACGAGAGTGCTCTACTGACCGTCTTGGGAATTATCCTTAATACACACACAAAACTAGTGCAATTACATATCAACAAAATACCATATGTAATACATCGTCATCAGAATCATAATTATCAGGTGTGAATTTTTTCTTTCAAGGATACGAGGCTGTCGTGAGGGTCAATTCGCACGAGGACAAAGGTCTCATTGTTATGCTGGTTCCTTATTCTAGGAGAACAATTCAAAATTGATTTCAGATACAGAAATGTCTGTTAGCCTACTGCATTATTGTTTAACGTACTGTGGGCGGTTGTTCCGCAACCAATTACGCAATGATTGGTCCGTGAAAAAAAAAACACTAGAAAATAATCAGACATCCAAGTTCGATAGGGTTAACAAATCCCATTAAGTATATTCTCGAGTGCAGGTCGTTGAACGGAAATTAGCGCTTTTATTTTGGTCATACTGCCATAGGTCATCCACGCGTAGGACTTGCAAGAGGTCACTACTTTGAAGCAAACATATTTTGAATAATTGTTTTGCTCTTTAAGCCCAGTTCACATCAACAAAATGTTTTATTCTAGCAAATTGGCGTCCGCATTCCTAGTCCTGAAAATTCAGAGGTTTATGTTCAGAAAAATGTGCCTAATTTTGTAAAACATCTGCCATTTTTCGGCCACCACAAGCAGGGTAATAAAGTACTGTCACGACACTTTTCGCAATAGACGTGATATTATACAACACAAAATGACCATCAATGACCCAAAAGTTGGGCACTGCATTAAGTAAAGGTCCCTGGTAAAAGCACATGGTAACAAAACTTTTGTTAAAAGTATGTTTTTAAATCCGTGTTTCATGTTTCCAGATGTTTTCTCTGGTAGTTTTATATGTTCATCCACCAAGAACTTCCTCCAAGGACATAAAATCCTGAAGCAATGTCTGGTTGAGGAGAAACCGTGGCACAGTGGGTCAAAATTTTAGAATTTATTTATTAACAGCCTTCAGGATCTGTATACATTTTGCCATCCTTAGAGCTACTAGTTTTTTTTTTTTTTTGCTATAAGAAATTAAAGATGCTTGTGCAGTTTGTCCAAGTGTGCCCCTATGTAGGGGTACACTGGGACATAGCATGGGGTACAGTGGTCCATGCGAAATTTAGACAAATTTTACAAGAAAAAGAACACCACATTGGTAATTGTATTTAATTCAGCATGTCAATCTAAAATTCCCAGTGGAAATTACAAAAACGATTAAATTATACGGTTATTAAGTTATGATTAATGAGAAAATATAAAAATATAACCCAAAAGCATTGATTGGGTTACACCGGGACATGTCCTGCTGTACCCCATACAACCAATTTGATTTGTATTAGGCCTTACAGCTAACAACATGGTTAATTAACAAACTTTAGTTTAAAATTATACCTGCATATACGTATACACTTGTCAACGGTATATTGCATCATTAGTTACGTATAATAATTACACCTATAAAAATCTAATTGCGAGTTGAATAATTACTCAAGAATCAAAACTAACTGTAAATCTTTTCTTCTATAATTCTGTTAGATGGCAGACATTTTGTTTATTGAAAGAGTGGTGGTGACAGCATTTTTGCAAATAAAAAGCATTGGGTTGCTGCTAAAACTTGATTTTATAAAAACGTTGTACCACTGTGCCCTGGTCTCCCCTATATACTAGTTTCGTATGCTGTCTCAAATAGTTTCTGAAATGTAATATATCAATTTGTAAATGTAAAAATGGCATCTAAGTTTATGACACAAGCTGACAGTAAAACGGTTTGATCTATGCATCAAAACACCTGAGCTCGTTGTATCTGATGTTTAGTGCTGAGCAAGCAAGGTTAAAAAGGCGAACTCAGCACGGAAACATGGAACAAATCCGCCTCTTTAAATTACGGGTTTTTGGAAACATGTACGGACAGTTAACATTTTTAATGTTAGTCATTGGGTGGCACGAGCAAACAATGCCTACCTATAAGTCTAATCTGGTCAATGGTTGGTCATCCTATGCAGGTTGAGTGCTCATTAGCAATTCTAATTTTTCACGTGTCACGATCGGTTAATATCAGCTTGAAATTTCACTTCCTCCTACTTTCTGTCCTTGATAAAACCAGACTGGACAATTCTGAAAAGATGGCCCCTCCTCGAGGATAGTGACATGATACGTGTGTGGCACAATGCCTTTTTTTCAGAATTCAAATTCCACCCACTTTGTTAAATGGGTGCAGGTCTTATTTTTTTGTATAGGTGGAAATTTTAATATTTCTGGTCTCACCTTCAATCATCGTAGGAGTGGAAAATGGCAGCCCTACATTTGTAAATCTGACCAAATTCCCAGGAACATAACGGTTAATTCCGATTATAAGGCAATGTGGGGGTCGAAACCCAAATAATGTAAATGGCTTTTAAGTTCATCGTTGCTTCGGTCAACTCCACCTTTCCAAAGTGCTATGATTTACTACTTCATGCTAATAACTGAAATCCCATTTCATGTTCCACTAACGAACCCTTTTAATGGTAGAACCCTAGTTTCTTTCCTACGTGCAATTATTTATGCCTTAATATACATTTTTCAAGTTTGATAAACTCGCTTTTCGGTCAATGTAGCAAGATTTCTTGCAATTATGTTGCAAACATTTATTCACACAAGAAGATTGTATCTACTTTAAGTGCATTTAGAAGTTATCTAATATGCGTTTGGGGCTTAGCCCACCTAGTTAGTATAATTTGGATAGGGGTAATTTTATTCTTTTATTTAAAAAGCTTATAATGTTGATGCTTGACAAGCATCTGGGCCTTTCGGTTCCACAAACATTTCGCCCTTTTAGCTTCACAAACTTTTGAGCATTTCGGTTCCACAAACGTTTCGGCCTTTCGGTTCCACATACTTTTCAGCCCTTCGGTTACACAAACATTTCGGCCTTTCGGTTCCACAAACTTTTCAGCCTTTCGCTTCCACAAACTTTTTAGCCTTTCGCTTCCACAAACATTTCGGTTATTTGGTTCCACAAACATTTCGGCTTTTCGGTTCCACAAACATGTTGACCTTTCGGTTCCACAAACATTTGGGCTTTTTAGTTTTCCAAATTTATCACCATTATCCAGAACCATTGACGAAGACAACAGTACAACCAGAAACGATTAATTGACAATGAATACAACTGTAGCTAATTAAGGTTTAGTCATTAATTTAGCCAAATCAAGTAATACACATTAGTCAAATGATGAACATGATTCTGTTAAAATTCATCATGCAGTGGCTTCATGAAGAGCATGCCAGTTTTCCAAAATCCGGTTTAAAGTTGCTTAACCATGTCAACATATTCGATTACAGGACAACATGATATTAAAAATGCAACAACTGCCAACAAGGAAATTCTTAACTACACTGTCACCGTCCTTCATTTCTAAACTTTCAGGTGTATCAATTTGTATGTCATTCTCAGTATTCACTAATGATTCTTTGGATGTAAGCAACTCCAAATTAGCAATATGAAACAGTTTAAGGCATACTTTTAGAAATCTAAACCAACCTTCCATCAGTTGACCTCAGTTATGTTTATAAATTTATAATGGCACAAGTTTAAAAATAGAAATTTCTTGTTGGTGTTCTGTAAAGGTGTCCTAAAATATGTGGGCGTTCCACAAAAAAACTCTCCAAATTCTGTTATGATAGAAACAAGTATGTTTAGATAAACGTAGTTTGCAACATGTCCAAGACATGATGGGTGTCACCACCATGTAAATTTGGATCAACACGACAACCTGCCTCAGTGCCTCAGTTCAGAAATTCCCACAAGTCAATCCATAATTTAGGGCAAATTGATACCTAATGCCAAACTACAGTATTTCAACTCTGCCTTTCCAAACTAGGTCATGTCATTCACTCAGAAGTGTAAAACCTATTGAAATTTAATCAAACATTTTGCTCTAATAGTTGTTTACACACACGCACGCTAATGCGTATATTATATAGTATGAATCGACGAAATAAGAAATATAATGTTCTCAAAACGATTGTAATTTTAGCCGGACATATTGCATAGACATGTGAATATCCGGTTAAATGATTTTCTCTAATAAAGTCGGTGAATTGCATGTTCTTAGTGAATGACCTTTAGGCCTAATAGGCAAAGTTGAACCATTAGCCTCTATACATATGAAAATTTTATCAAATGCGTGTTTTTTTTATTATATACCACAACAGTGAACCGTAAAGCTACATCGACTTATTTTTATCATGAAATCATAAAGCGTGAGCAAAAAATCGAAACCTGCTTGCATATTGCAGTTAAAAAATCTTTTAATAGAGGTTCATGTCTCGACCTTATAGCGTCATAGTTCTTTTTAAAAAAAACTGTCTTAAAAAAAATAGAAAATACACGCTTTATTGTATTTCTATGCATGCACCCTGCATACTGGAAACAAAAATACGCTATTCATAAATTTACTAATAGCCATTGTTCTGTCATGCACGAAACTGAAAGGTCAACCTATATGGATCAGCATTTTTTCAAAAAAAAAATATCCATTTTAGCATGGTTGAAACGCATTATTGATAAGCCTATATCAGCCTAATGTTTACAAATTCAGAAAATTATACAGAAAAATAAAACATGCTTTGTGCAAGACTACTATTATTATATCCAATTACAAATTAAATATGAAAAATACAAACTAAATTATTGGCAATGTCCCATTCCTCTAGTGTCTCTTTCCTACCCACTCTGTATATATATATGGGGAGAGTGGGTAGGAAAGAGGGAAAGAGACACTATAGGAATGGGACATTGCCAATAATTTAAAACTTTAATGTGTAAAAAGATTGACATTTAAGTGCCAAGATGGCACTTATATACCTGCATTGGTTTGTTTAAATAGTGGCCTTCTGCTGCAGCAGATGAATACAGGAAGGAAAAGTGAGATTTCACTACCAAAAAGCAAGTTTTTACTTCAAATATGAAACTTTTTCTAAAACTGAAGTTTATAGAAGCAATGTTATCATATTAAGTACATTAACACCCGTTAGGTAGGTTAAGACATTATTAAATGTTTAATTTTTTTTTGGTATAAGTATGTTCTTATTATTGCAAATAAAAAGTTTTTTAATTAGTGTGTTGTATTCACTTGTATCTTATTTTAAACCCAGCGTCCCAATCTTCCTATCATACGACCTTTTCTTCCAGCACAGGCGGAAAGAGACATTATGGAAAATTCAAATATTTTTTTTTATTTTAATAATAAAGAAATATTTTCAACACTGAATAATATTCACAATAGTAAAAAGTAAGTACTTTTAAAAACAAAAAGGAAAATGTCCCATTCCTACCTACTCTCACCTAGTCTTACTTCACATTCAGGGTAATTCCCACCGAATATGAATGTGAAAATGATGTCAAATCACATTATTCATTCGGCTATAAAACACGTTTTGATTAGTGATAACAATAAAAAATGATAACGAACACTCGTTTTTAATTACCGATTAAATTAAATGAGGAAATCAATAAACCTGCCAAACGAGCCATAAACTAAAAAATAATAATGACAAATAAAAATTAATGCAACTATTGGTAGTTTTGAATACAACATACTGAGATAAGTATTTTATTTATTGCTTCTACTATCTGATTTTTGTCTCAAGATGGATATTTAGTTACGAACATGTTGACAAACAAACAAAAATAAGAAAGTGTTCGCTATAGTTTCGTTAACTTATACACAATGTAGCATCTCGTGTCTAGTACACACCAGAGCAAACACAAAACAGAAACAGGGTTTCGGAAACATGTTTACGATAAAGTTTTCTCCCCAGCATAAAGGTTCCAGCAAAGTTGTTGGTGTTTGCTCAAGAGGCGGTCCAGATCGAAGGAAAAAATGTTTGCTGCTCATGGCGCTCCTACCAAGGCCTGTATACCATGATATGTTTTCTTAGAGCAGGTGACAATTTTTGACAATAGTATATATAGGCATTTGGTAGGAGCGCCATGCACAGCAAGCATTTCCTCAGTTTTGAAATGTTTTTTTGATATGTTCATGAAACGTTATTGACGTATTCGACAAATTGGTTTGCTCGAACCCTGTTTCTGTTTCATGTTTTTTCTGGTCTGCACTATTCATCAGTAAACTAACAGAGGGGTGTCATCATCCCCCTTTTTAGGCAAGGTCCCATCCATTCCTCGGGTATTATTATCGCGCCCACCATGACTGTTTATTTTAGGGAAAGCACTAACCGACGTTGGATTCTCATCTGATAAATCATCAGTAAATGGAGGTAATTGTTTTTCAGGAGATATTTTTATAAAAATGTTAACGGAAAACATTTCGAGGGGGAAACACATTTCACTTCCCCCTGCTTTGACTGGCCGCCAGTGCACCCCAGAAGTGAAGACCTACATTTTCAAAAACCTGTTTCTTTCCTTGTGCAGTTCCTACACAACATTTTACCTGTCCATGTTTGTAGTTATTTTTTTTTCTCTCTCTCTCTTCCAAATGGGGGATAAGAAAATATCGTATGGTTTTGAGGTCACTTTCCTACATTCTTTTTAAAGTTTCTTGTCTAGGCGGGCGATCTGAACACGGAATTTCAATAGAAAATAGAAAATTGCTGCTCCGAATTGTACAACCAGTTACCGTAAAAACAGCTCTGGCACCAAAATGTAATTTTGCGTTCGGTTTCACTTAAAACCAATTAAAACTTTGAAAAGATGAAAATGGCAGCTAGAAATGCATATTGAAGGCGGGGTCGATGAACACATCCAGTGTATAAAGCTATAGTTATGGATTGTATAATTCACACCTAATACCGTACAATATTTATCTTCATGCTTCATTGGGTATACTCATTCAATCAGAGCAGGATTTTAGAAACACTCCCTTTAGATGACCTTTTCCCAGTAGTTTTTTTAAAACTTATACACTACAGCAAGTGTTCCAGGACGACCGTTTCAAGGAAGTGAAACGTAAAAATTGCGACAAGTTTTTGTTGCTTTCTTCTTTTTTTTTTGTAAAAAAAGTGGTTTTTAATGGAATACATTTAAAAGGTATTCACTAAACGACTTTTAGCATTACTTCGGATGGTGTATTACGAAATTCAGGAAGTAATCTTACCTTTTGCACATTTCAGCCGCAGCCTTCCATGAATGTCTGATTCCGAAAAATCGGTAACAGAAAAATCCTTTCAGCTCCCAATCTAATTTTTAAAAAAAAGAGAAAAACAGTTTTTAAACCCTTGCTTACTTTAATCGGATTCGTAAAAGTTTAGACAAGATCAGATTGAATATTGTGTCATTAGGAAATCTGCAATGTGACTATATGTGGCACAATGTGTAATGTACATTATGATGTAATGTGGCAAATTATATAAAATTCTGCACTTTATGCTTTTCTAAATTCTAAATTCAAATTGTTGGGCAAAGAATTAAACTTCACCTTTAGCTTAAACATATGTGATAATATAATCATAATCAAACAGTTTTTAAAAAACTAACATTAGCATTTGGGATATTAAACAGATAAGAGGTGTTTTTAAGAATATGGTACATGGCATTATAAACGGCTTTGGCAGTTAAAATTATACAGAATATTAGGACAATTTCTTGTAATTACTACCATTAATACTGTAAGGGGGCTAATTTTGTGATTGACAAGACTCACAAGAGCCCTTCACACGCAAATTGGTTAAGCATAAAATTGACAATGTTGAAGAAAGCCCTCAATTATAATCTTATGTTTTCACATGAGAGCCACCGACAAATATCGAGGACAGCAATAAATGAAGGTCTACCAAATAAATGAAAAAGTCGAAGGAATTCCGACAGATATGACAGGTTTTTCCAAGGTGGGTTTTCTAATGTCAGACTTTTAACGCCAGGAAAATATATGTTAAATCACGTGTAGATAAGGTTGTAAATGCACGATTTTTTTATAACAAACTTTGGATATTTGTATAGCAGTGTACAGCTTAGGTGCTGAAGCTATATTCCACAATTTAGTAAAAGTTCTTTTTATGAAAACTTCAGTACAAAATGTCATTTCTACAAGAACCTGTTTATGGGATGGAGAACTTCTATTTAAATGGACGATTTCGTGTGACAAGATATAAAGGTGTCATTAAGGAGAATTAGAGGTGGGGAACTCTGCGCAGCGGTTTATTATTTTCGTTATTATTATTGTCATCATCGTTATTTACGTTTATATAGAGAAAGTCCATTGACACTGTTCGTGTATCAAAACAGGAAATAATCCGTGTCGTTATTATACTTTCACTTGCAGGAATAATGAATTTCAATTGACTCGTTATATTTGTTTCTGATAAAAACTAATCCTTCCCATAGTCAATCTCTAAAGACAAATAACCTCAACTGTGGGATAATATATAGATATATTTAGAAAAAGGGTTAAGGAGATTTCCATCAGATTTATTTGTCCAAAATAAATACATATTTACATTCAATTCAATTCAACTCAGTGCCTTTCAGTCAGCAAATAAATACCTATGGTAGGGGGGTCGTAGCCAATCATTTCAGGAGAATGCTCCTAGGGAAGTAGAATACACACAACGAAACAATCTAAACCTTAACCTGTTTTCTTAACCACAAACTCAAAATAAATAACCAAAACACTAACCAAAATATATGCAAGCCGGGCCTGGGAAGGGAAGGGGGGGAGGTTCAACGTGTCCCAGTTTAGGGAGTTAGGGAGTGGAACAATTCTGTCACACTCGTGGAATGTTGATAACTGCCCTTAACAAATTTGGCCGATCTACGATGGACCATTTTCATATCCTGAATATGAACCCCCCTGTGAGAGCTTCCTTAACATTTTCGGCACATTCTCGAAATATGCGTTGAATGAATGAATCTAAGGCGTTGGTTTGCTAGCTGCAACAACAATATTTGTGAAATGGTGAATCCAAGCCGGATTTTTGTTGATATAAAACCCCAGATGCTTGACAGTATCAACGACAGCTAGTTGAACACTATCCAAAAAGTACTCAGGTTGACAAGTATTCCATTTACCTTCGCCACTGAAAGTTTGTGTTTTTTTGTATACACGGTGTAGGCTGGCTATAACTCCTAGACATTAACAGTCATAACTACTATGTCATTAAATACATTTTAGCCAGGCTCATCAAAAACAATTTGAATTTGAGAATCAATACTAAATACAAAGTGCAACAAGTGGCAATGTTCGTTCATTTTAACATTATCTTCATAACTACATTTTAAATTAGCATAAGGGTATTGATTATAGAGGGTAGTAATAAGTTCATGTGAATATTTAGTCGTGATTAATAATTTGAACATGTACAATGTGTAATCATTGTTATTAAATTGGGTTATCACGTAAGTATCAACTGAGAGCATTAATACTAAGTATGGATTTAATATGAATTATTAATTTCAGCAAAGAATTAAAACAGCGAGCAATCACCTTTATTTAATTATTCACATGTTAATTTATTTCTAGCTGATTTTGATCAAGTTTATCGTACTAAATTTATCCAGAACATGTCTGCAATACCAACAGTGAAATTTTTGGCAAAATTCAATAGAATACGAAATGGAAAGCGGCGCTAGATTTTAGATTCGCGCCAAAATTATTGAATACTGAGCATGCGTGCTATACGATTTATTGACTGAATACTAGTTTTGGCATTCAGATGGTTACCCCAAATCATCCATGCCACATATGAATTAACATTTGATATCAATACCCAGCTGGCAAACGCAATAAAGGTATGTATGTATGCATATGTTTTAATCACCGTGGTTGGTTTCTGTAAAATCTTGACTACCTGAATTCCAACATAACCTATACCCCGCATGCGCAGTATTTCTCATGACCTTTAACTTGTCAGTCTAGTGTCCTATTTTAGGCGTGTCGCCTGTAATGACTTCAGGGTCGCCTTACTTTAGCTTTATTGAAGGGGGACATTCCTTTTAAGACCCACCGAGACGGTGATAAATCTAAAATATTCATGGAAAAGTTTCTTGTCGGAAAATGATTCTGGGGGCAGTTCCGTTTGACTAAGTATAAGAAAGAGGAATTTTAGATACAGAAACAAGTGCGATGGCGCGTTACTTCCTCAGGTGTATTTTATAGTGAAAGTCTAGTCTGGAACGGATGTACACATGCATAGGTAACCTGGCGCCAAAAGTAGCATGGGCAAATTGTTTATTAGATGACGACTTGTTTAATAAGGCAACTCAACCGTTGTTAATACTTAAGGAAATCAAAAATTAAATTACAGGAACGAAAAGATGGTACATAAATATGCTCAAAACTATAAGTGACAAATTAGTTACACTCACTGAGCCTGGTTTCATTTTTTTATCAGAAAAACAACAAAATGCACACTTGATATTTTCAAAAAAAAATTTGGTTAAGCATGTGATCTGTTATAGATTTGCCCAAATTGTGTGACTTTTAAATGTGTTTACAGCAATAAATAATTTTCAAAGCAAACAAATCTGAATACATCTACATGGAATCCGTTGTATGAAATTTGTGCAACTGAACTTTTCAACTGCGACTGAATTTTGACTATAAAAAGTTAAAATTTGAACTTACCTTCAGGACATTCGAATAAACTATTATTGCTAGCCTAGAAATAAACAAAGCAAACAAAAAATATTAAATCGGGAAATAATTTTCAAAAATTAAAAATTACACCGGTTAAGTATTCCCAGGACATAAAAATGCAGGATTTTTAAAACATAACCGGAAATGTCATAAACGTTCATGTATTTTTTTCTCATAAACGGTTAAAATTTGAGTAATGTCAACAAGTGGAATTTAACAAAACGAAATGTTGACTTCAAAACCTATATGTAAAAGCATGTTTTATTAGTAAGTTTACATTTGCATAACCAATTATGGCAATTTGTCATACCCTGAAAACAAGCAAAAAAAATCTAACTGTCCTGAGAACAGGAATTACAATTAAGGTTAATCCACGTTAGAACAGATGGTAAAATCTAAATGAGTTGGCAAACGACTCAAAATTCAAACAAAATTTACTATTCCGTTCAATCCCTAATGGCCACTTGTCTAGTTATTAAACGGTTGAAATTCAACCTGGATCTCTGCCCAATGAAAAAACAAACCGTCTTGGGGCACTTGAACTCGTTATTCTTACCTGTGTTAAACAAAGAAATGTGCCTAGAAGTAATAAGGAGATGGGCACAAGGCGCGTTCTCCAACCTCGTGTTCTTTTCCATTTGAAAACCATTGGATAAATAGTCCCGACCCGAACCCGAGATTCACACAACCGTTTTGAAGGTTTTTTTTAGTTTAAAATGGGCATGTATTCCAAAAAACGTGGATAATCCTTGCCAATTTTCGCTAGCTACCGGATGGCAGTTTTCGTCGCACCAAACACATACACACTTGGCATAACCCGTCCGTCCACACCGTGCTCCTTTCCGAAATGAGTGCTCCGTCCGACGTGGTGCAAATTCACCTTTTCAAAAAAACGCCTTACAAATGGTTGATTTTTACCTTAGGGGAAAAAGGCAAAGTTAAAGGGGAGGAGGGAGCAGCAGAAGGAAGAGGTTACTACATACAGGTGAGGGTAACAGGCTTATACGAGACAGGGAAAAACCTGCACGTTCCAATCTCAAATTCAACAGGTTTACTTGTTTCAGGGGACGTATTTCTTTTCCCCCTCTTCACCCAACCTGAAACTCTCAAACAGGGCGCGAACGTGCATAAAAAATCTCTGCAGATTTTAATCGCAGAGAAAAACAAAAACAAACTAGAAATTCAAAACGGGAAGCTCTAATGTGTAAACCTCCAAAGAGTAAAGATGGCGCCGGTGTTACGTGATAAAACTGTTTTCCCGCCATTCTAGGGGATAGTTGGTTCTAAAATAGGGGAAACTTGGATCTTATAACGTCATGTCCACTATGTCTACACCATTTTATTATGGGGAAAAATCACTTTTTAGGTAAAGTAGTACTATGAACAGCAAATAATCACAGTAGATATAGAGATGGTCCAGCGTAGGGCAGCCAGATTTGTTAAGGGCGATTACCAACATTCCGCGAGTTTGATAGAAATGCTCCACTCTCTAAACTGGGCACGTTGAGGTCCAGACGCGAAAAGTTATGTATGGTATTATTCAAATGTTTTAAGTTTTCTTGGAATTCACATCTTGTTTCCCATATTTTAACGCTTAGCGACCACTATAGGAGAAGTCATAATCACTCAAATCCTTTGACCAAGCTTCGTGCCAAGACGGATGCTTACTATTGGTCCTTCTTTTTGCATGCGATTAAACGATGGAATAGCCTTCCTGGTGAAAGGCTAGATTTAGTACAAATTCAATTTAACAATTATGTCTAAGTCGCTACTGACGTATAGGAGCATTCACCTGAAATGATTGGAGCTAACATTCTTGTTTTAGTTTTTACGGAGATTTTTCTATAACTTTATGAAGTTAAAAATAACGTTTTAAGCAAAATAATCTATTGTGTGATGAACATATTTTCTGCATTTACAATTAGTATGTGAAGTATCCAAAGTTACATAATGAGACTATTTTGCCGCCATATTAGGGGAGAGTTGAGTCTATAATAGGTGAAACTTGGATCTGATTTTGTGTAACTTGTATTTGTACACACATATGCAACTTTTTATATTATTTATATAGTAGTTTTATTAAAATACCCCGTTCCACATGGCACCCTCATGTTAACTGCATGGTAATAAATTTGCATTGAATTGATAATGACTTGATAGAATGTTAGCCCATTACATTCCATAATTTTGAGATTGAAGGGGGTCGAAATAATAGACTGTATACAGTTAATCTGGTAACATCCCCTCCATTTTAATAAGGGAATGCTTAAATAGATGAAATAAAGGGAATTTTCAATCATTTTCATAAATTGAGATAGGTGTAAATTTCATAAAAGATCAACTGTACGTATTTTATGGTGATAATTCCAAATGATGAAATCTCACTTTGTCAGGCCATTAATCATTAAAAACAATGGAAGCTAATGTATGTACTGTTTATTTTATTTTCTATTTTAAGTTTACGAAGCATGGCGCATCCAGCCCTAGTCGTTAATCCCTAGCTATAATTGCGATTTGTACTCGTCTGTTTTGGGGGTACAAGAGAGCTTAAATGCTTCTACAATGCATTCGACAGGTATTTTAAGCCTGAGGAGGAATGCATAGATCTATCATTAATGCCCAACGTAAGGCTGTATTTTAGAATGCACAGGTACCGGAGAAGGGAGTTGATTTGGACACGTGACCACCATTTTTCAGGTGTGCTAAGCAGTTAGAAAGAGCTAAGCAGAAAATACGAAGGTCGTAAACAACACGATGCAGGGTCAAAAAAGCACCCACATGAAAAACCAAGGCCGCCTAACCCCTGAACCTACAAATAATCATGTCCTGTTTAGCATTAGTAGAAATTACGAAAGCACACAGCAGAAAAAAATGTGCCATAAAATTTGCAGTTTTAAAACTGCTTTTATTCAGAAAAACTGCTGTTTCTTACTGCAATTCTGTACATTATAACTGTAGGTTCCTGGTGTTTAATGAAACAAAAAGCTGCAGTTTGTCTGTCATTTGGAACTGCACTTTTGCAGCAGTA
The DNA here is from genome assembly GCA_034696685.1 of Julus scandinavius. Classification (NCBI taxonomy): domain Eukaryota; kingdom Metazoa; phylum Arthropoda; class Diplopoda; order Julida; family Julidae; genus Julus; species Julus scandinavius. The sequence goes on along the minus strand of JAQGAE010002560.1, from coordinate 2,711 downwards.
TTACTGCAGTTTTATCGAGAAAAAAAAATGCTACTGTTAAATGACCGATCTAGTATAGGAAGGTTTAATGGTAACGCTATCGGCCTTTCATTCGGGAGACCTGGGTTAAATTGGCTACTTTGCCTGTAAACTATGACCAAAAACTGTCATATAAAGCCAATGCGCTACGTCATGGTACAGGCCTTGGTAGGAGCGCCATTAATCCGGACTACTTCTTGACCATCTTGAGTGATCATCGAAATGGTGGAGACATCCTGTTTTGGCAAAAAGTTTGCTGAAATCTTTGGACAGAAAATTGGTGAGCAAATTGTTATTGTAAACATGTTTCCGAAACCCTGTTTCTGTTTAAGTGTTGGCTCTGGTCTGTACTAGGCATACAGGCTTCAGCAAAAAATAAGTGGGGGTGCTGCAGAGCAATGCTGTGAAGCACGCCAGTCGTCACTGAGGGAGAGACAGAGTCCTCTCTCTCCCTCGCAGCCTGGCGCGTAGCCTCCTATGTGCGCATGCGCACAACAGTCTTACACATCGCCGCTGGAGCTGTGAAACGCACAGTTACATACACATTTTTTAAAATCTTTTTTCATTTATTGGGGGATGGCTAAAGAGTTAATTAAATAAATTAAACAATAGATTAAGAATAAATCGAATTAGAAAGAATTAAAGAAAAAAAAACTCATTATATTTAATGTTATCGATGATATCCAGTGATTGGGGGTGCTGCAGTTCCACAGTGACTACACGAGCCACCACTGCCTGGGCTCGATTCCTGTGTCGGCTACCATGATTGTTGGTTGGTTGAAGTTTAAACGCCCAAAGACAACTACGGTCATAGAGGGCATAGACAATTTTGGGGATATACATATCACCATATCCAGTATAATTTCGCACAAGGGAAGAGGAAGTAGAAAGTTATGGAGAGGAAGGAGGACGGTCGTGGCCAATTTTTAGAGGAACACCCAGGTCAGGAATCAAACCTGGGTCTCCTGGTTGCAAGGCGGATAGCGTCACCATTAAACCACCTATAGCTCGGTGACCATGACTGTAGTTTTCGCGGTTTTCCACAATTGCCTCCTGACAAATAATCATGATAATTCCTCTAAAAATCAGCCACGACCGTGCTCCTTCCTCTCTTCATATCTATTATAAATTGCAAAAAAAATACAAAAACTATAATATAAAATTGCCAGGTGGGCTAAGTCCCACGTTGCATATGCTTGCTTAGTACCGCTGTTATTTTGAATAAAGTGCAGTAGATTTTTTTTTCTGCTGGATAATCATGTCACTGCTAGTTAAGATGACAAATCAAGAGGCTCTAGAACTGTCTTGAGAGAAGGGAACACATAATTTGACTGTTATCAAAGACTGTACATTTTTTTCACCTTATAGCTGTCCGTGTGTTACAGGTTACTTTTGCATTCCAGTCTCATGAAACCCCTTTACTCGACCTGCACGTGATCTAAATTCTAATCAGGTATGAGAGATCACTACGGTATTTCTAGTTCGAATTTTACACGAACACCCTCTGACCTTAACAGTTTGCATGTCCAGTGGCCGGTTACACGAAAAAGGGTCACCCAACGAACCGTGTATGCTACTAAAATATATGCATAAACTTTTTACTGCATTTTCTTATAACTAAAAAATGTTTTTTTTTTTCGGAAATAAAAACTAGCTGGGTTATGAAAAGTTCAACGGAATTTTGCATTCTTTTCATTAGTTTTTAAACAGTCTGACCTAGCTTTGGGAAGCTATGCCCCATCAAACATAGTTTTACACACAGCCCTGATATTAAAAGTATAATTATGTTTACGAATGACGTGACGCTATAAAGAATGCATAAGAGTAGCTCAGCATTGAATTCGCCTATGATATCACCGACTCAAAATCAAGGTTACTGTACGTGTACTTATGATGAGCACGCGATTTCATCAAAACACGTGGGAGTTAAGTTCATCTTCGTCATACATCTCATAATCAAATTAGCATTAAAACCGGCCTTTTCGAGTTCTAATATGCTTATATCCGTCATTATGTATTATTATACACAACTTTTGAAGTGCATGTAACTAATGGGTTATGGACATAAAGTTTAGTACAATACTTTACATGAAATCAGCACTGATTGCATATACCAAGTATAATAGCTGACATATATTTAATACCATGAAATATTGATACTTTATGACAGGGGTGATAACTTTAGGCCAGTCACTGTTTTGCCAAGTAGCAAGGCCGTATATATGGGGGATATCTTGGGGATAGATCCCCCTCCCCCAAATTATAGAAATTTTATAAATTTCCACCCGAATCGGCATAATGCAAAAGGGGAATTGTATTTTAGCATTAAAAACGCGTTTTTCCAAAACTCCAAACATATACTACACTCATATTCCAAACTCACATTTCTCTGCTCCGATGTGCGCTGTATGTTTGGCATGCCAAAGAAATTTAGCAGACGAAATTGTGCACGGAACGCACAATCAGTGCGCATGCGCGAATCCAAAAACGGTGCACTAGCATCCTATTTTACATAAAGCGAGTCTTGTGTGTTTGGAGTTTATAAGGTAAAAGCACAATTTTTCTTAGTTAAAAGTGCAATTTTTCTGCGTTAAATTTGCACATTCTGCCAGCAGATGGCAGCATGAGAATGCAAATTAACGGACATTTTTCAAACTTGTTTATTAATTTTAAAAAAATCTACCATTTCAAAG
>JAQGAE010002559.1:0-17343 GCA_034696685.1 Julus scandinavius | reverse complement strand
ACATGTTTTGTGGAGCGTCCACACTGTAAGTTTCAAAAACATGTTTTCGAAAACTCTGCTTTTGCTTTTGCTTTTGCTTTTGGTGCGGTGAAGTCGTACCTTATTACCTACAAAGAACCTCAAATATCTGAGGGTAAAAATTCATCTTCGTAATAGATAAAATTCATACCTTGACAAAAGTATCGTCTAATTTTGTTGACTGCCTAGCATCTGCAAGAGCAGCATCATACCGCCCCAGCATCATGTGACACGCAGATCTGTTCCCATAGTAGGCGGCATAGTCCGGACATAGTTCTGGAAGTCGATAAAATTAGATAATTATTTAAGATCATGGAAAAATAAACAATTCAAATATCAACAACCAACATTGAAACTCTGTATTGAATAACCCGAAAAACAGCATAATTCAGAATCCCACTAGAAATCCATCGTTTTGAAAATTTCCAAAAAAATAAAGATTTTATAAATTTGTATTTATAAATTTGCGATGTTTACAGGTCAACCAGACATATTTATTCATAACTGGCAAAATGTTTCGGTATTTTTCTTGCTTTCTTCAGATGCCATCGTCACCACTTGCAAAAGTGGTACTGGCACATGAAGTCTGGTTGACATGTAAAGCCCGCTCGCCTTATTTTTACATTTCTTTAAAAAATGTTATTTAAAATTCAATTTTAAAAACGAAAGAAACGGATTAATTTTACACATTCTTTGGTTTATCTTCCTCTTTCTATATTTCTTCATTTATTTGTAAATATAAAAATTAAAATTGAAAATCATGGTTCACTTATTATTATATACTAGATATGTGTTACACTGTACTAAAAGATTAGATAGTATCTATATCTTGTTACTATATATAAATGTATCATCTAAAATGATATTTGTGAGTTATCAAAACTTGCCAAGACAAAATATTAAACTGTAGTCCTTTCGAAATATGGTTTTACTTATATATTTTGGAATATACCTACAAGAGGTTGTATTCAGCGCGATTTTACAAAGAAGGCAAGAACAATTCCAGTCATTGTACATATGGTAAATCAAATCAAAGTGAGCCAAGACGATTATTTAAGAGAGTATATACAAAAAATGTGCTGGTCACGACTTGGGACCCGTGTATAAATGAACTATCCTTTTGTCAAAAATAGTCACCAGCAGCATTGAGGCATTTGACACATTGACTAACAAGTCTGGTGATTCCACATTTTTACAAGAAAGTGCAACTGCGTCCTGAAAATTAGCCAAAACCCAACTTTAACTTATCTCTTAACTTAGAGGTCTGTTTCCCTGTAGGAACAAGTTGGCAGATAGTCTTGACATCGCGGTACATCTACCAAGCGTCCTAGCTACCAACTGTTGTAAGACACCCAGAGGTTCGTAACCTCCGCAGGCTGCACATCAACCAAAACAGTGATTCTCTCATCTCGTTAGTTTATTCCAAGCTAACTGTAACTCAGGTTTTTCCCAAATGGACTCTCATCCAATGGTTACGCGTAACCAGGGACGCAAAGGGAACACTCCTCCGCCGAACACCACGGACGGAGGTCCCCAAGTCCCGATCGTTCGGGAAGCTCCGGCTGTTACCCAACAGCCGGGAGAACAATCAGTAGTTGACAGCTACCGATCATCCAATCTACAGGGACGGCCAGAAGGTTAGGGCTGTAGGCTAGACTCTCTAACTTTATCTTTTGCAACATTTCTGCATTCACATTATCAGTATGAGACCGTCGCACATTGTTTTGTAACAAGATGATACACACACCTATGAGCAGGTAACAAAACAGGATGCTTCCTCACTAGTCTTTATCATCGTGTAGCAATCAAGAGATTCCAAAATACGTGGAATCACCAAGCTCAATAGTCAGTGGGGCAAATTCCTCAATGCTACTGGTAATCATTTTTGACAAACAGGTATTACTTTCTTAGAAAATCGCCTTGGCTTGCCTATGATTAAAACAATCAAACTGATATTTGAGTAACTTTATTCATTTTTTGTTTGTTTTCATCTATGGTTTTACGAAAGAAGAGTTGTCAAATATGAATTATTCTTGTTCTTAAGAATTAAGCATAAATTTTCTCAAGTATGTCTACTTAAAAATCAAAATTTTAGCTTATTTATTTTGAACATGTTAAAAATGACAACTAGAAATACAGAAAAATCTAAGAAAATGACAGTACGTTGATAAACCTAAATAAAAGTGACAACCCACCAATGGCTTCTGTGTAAAGCTGGAGTGCCTCTCTGTATTCCTTTCTTTTGTAGGCGTCATTCCCTTCTTCCTTTTTGCTCTCAGCTTTCCTAAAAGATGAGAATGGTGTGACATGAAGCAGTTATGATTATTAAAAGAATATTATAAATAAGAAAAATACTTTCGTAGAGTAGCTTAAGAATGCGTTATACCACAGGTCTAAGTTCTGCAAAGGATGGAGTTCAATTTAACTCGGTAACATAATGTCAGCATACAAATGTTTGGTAGTGAAATTCAAACGAAGTTTATATTATGAACAGTATTGGATTTCCGCGGTTTTCATAATTTAAAAAAAAGCATCTATTAAGCAATTTCGCTTAACCAACAGCATAGTTGCAAAACGTCACAATCTGGCAAGACATAAAATGAAAATCATCTTTTATATAATCACCTACTCCACCTTTACCACAATTAAATGGGAGCGAATCGGTACCATTTTTTGTTACAAAACTACATAATCTTACATAAGCATTTCCAAAAATACTGTTATGTCACAAAAAATATGTTTTCCAAGAACAAAAACTTTGTATTTGTTAGTGTGTTAAACGCCACGATTCCGTAACACTTCACAAGCTGTTTGTCAGCTCCAGGGAGTATGAACTTAAAATTTCACAAGCAAGCTTGAGAAAATACTCATTTGACATTTTTTTAGCTGGTAGTACTGGGAGTTTCAATTATGCACAGAAATAAAGACTACATAAAGATTGAAATTAGCAGGAATTCCTTTTTCTCGTAAACTATTTCATAACAATTCCCTTTTACTAGGTGTAGTTGCAAACTTAATAATTTGAGCACATGGAATCACATATCTGTCAAGTCACAAAAACATACCATCTGACGATCTGAGCCAAATGCACCGGGCAGGGTGGCAACAGCACCATGCCGATGCCAACAGCTACTTTGCCGTCGGGCAACCTGACCTTCTTTTGGGCCTTGAGTGGGTGCATGTAGAAGTCCTCCACCACGTCTTGCTTTGGATCATCAGCTTCTGGAGTGCAGGATTCGGGCTCCACCCTGGTCACGCTTGACTGTGATCTTCTCAATCCAGGAATTTTATTGAGCATGGTTTGGAGTGAGGATGTATACTGTCTGTAAGGGCCATTACGGCATTCTGGCCATGCCAGGCGGTCATCAACTCCAGAATTATTGCACTTAAGATCCCTTAGCATATCAGTCCTTTGGAAGTCAGCAATTCCAGAATTTCCAGGATCACTTCCCACTGGATCCTTTGGCACATTTCGCCTTCGGCAGCCTAATGGATGTACTGGCGTATCTGCCTGCTGGCAATTTCCAATTTCAGAATACTTGCTTTCAAAATCTTTTGGCACATTATCCTGTGGACAGGAAGCAATTCCAGAATTTACGGAATTTGTATCCACCGGTACTGATGATAAATCTGCCTGTTGGCAATCTGTACTGCCATTATTTTTAGATTCATGGCACAACTGATCCATTGGAGTTTCCCCTATTGGGCTGTAATGGAGACCTCGGTGGCTGCCTTCAGTAACATCAACAGAAGGCAGAGTTTCAAATCTATTGTCGAAGCTCTGATCAGTAGTAGGTTTGTTTTGAAAGCCGCTCAGGTTTTCAGAAGCTGCATCCGAATCTGAAGCATCAGCAATCCCATTGATTTGATTTGATTCTCTGGTGCAGTTAACATTCCTGTATCTGCAACTACTCTTGCAGTCCAAATCCGGGACCTGGCCAGATTCTGAGGTTCTTATATCTTGGGAAGTCTGCCTACAGCAATCGCCCTCCAAGGGCAATACAGTGCAATTGCTATTTTGGTGTTCAGTAGCAGGTGCAAATACATCAGTTCGGTTCGGATCTGGAAATGCGGGTCTCTTTCGAATACCATTTGCTCTGGAGGAGTTAGGGCTATTCAAAGAGTTACTAAGGACACTTTCTATTACATCCTCGCTAGTCAAAAGTTGACTGCCGAGTGAAGGATGGCTGGTAGTAACACTACCCTTATGTCGAGCTACTTCATCTGGTATGAGCTTCTCGGTCAGACTCCTTCCGCATGAATGTTTTTTCTCTTCTCTTGTTGGCTGGTTATCATTGCTTAAAACCTCGAAATAAATGTTGCTTTTTTCAATATTGTCTAGAAAAGGAATGGCAAACTGATCCGCACTAGGCGTACATCTATCAATGCCTTTTTGATCAGAAATCGAAGTACTGTCAGGATGCAAACATGCTTTTTCAATGTGAGAAGTGTTATGCAAGCGGCTTTCCGGGTAGGGCATGTCTGGAAGATTTCTTGAAGTGCATGGGGAGAAAGAAGGGTTCTGTGAACTGCTCGTATTGAAAGTTCGGTTTTGGTTGCCTCTACAACTACTCATTCCAAAATCTGTTGAAAAGACTGGTCCATTATTGCGCTTCCTATCTGCATGAGCATCGCTATAGCGTCTTGATAGCTTTCTACCAGCAGAATAGTTGAACTGTGAGCTACTGAGGTCTGCTTCAAAGTTGTGTTTTCTTGCACCAGTACTTGCATGACTCATAAGATGTGAGCAATGCTGTTCTTCATCACATTTCCTGCATTCACTTCCGCGCGTCGATTCAAAGTTATTCTCGGCCCTAGCACGTGCGGAAACACGATTTTGATCTGCAACCACTTCACTATTACGCCGTGGTGCTTTTCTTCCAGTAGAACATTTCGGCAGAAACCCACCAAGATCTGCCTCTGCTAAGTCCTTTTTGAAAGCTTTTGACATTGAACTAGCAGGTCCACATACGCGATTTGGATCGGAAATCTCTTCGGATCGTTTGCCTATAGTGCATTTAGGCTTAATGTCATTTACAACTGCTTCACGTATACCAACATCTTCATAACCTGAAAGGTTAATGCAATGATTCTCGGCATCACATTTTTTCTGGAAACCGTCATGCCGCTTAGCTTCACTTTTATCCTTTGTTCTGGCTGTTCTGCTGACTTTGCTTGGATCAGCTCGAACCTCACCCGTTTGTTGTAGAACGGTTTTGCCAGCAGAACAATTGTACTGCAAACCTCCTACACGAGTATTTGATGTGCCTGTCATGATATCAGAATTTTTACGTTCAATGTGGCACTGGTGCTTAGTCGGGCAACTCTCATGAAATTTGAAGCAGATGTCTTCCGTGTCCTTATCTAGCGCTTTTTCACATCTTGGGTCAGGAAAAGCCGCAGTATAAAATCGGTTCCAGAAGCCATCACTACTCCGGTTGTTCCGCTTGCCACCGACTTTCCAGCTGCACTGACCATTTCCACGTAAATCTGTTTCAAACCGGTTTCTGAAAGCTGCAACACAGCCATTCACTACGCCGTGCCAAGACTCGAAACCAATGGCCCGAAGCAGGCTGGCTTTTTTGCGGATCCCGCCCACGTCAAAGCTGCTGATGTTCTTCCTCACAGAGTCATAGAAGGGAATGCGCCTGCCATGACCTGTTTCGCTTTTCTCGGTAATACTGGCTTCAGACTCCTCATAGTCAAAGTATCGCTTAACCACAGCTGTTACCGTCCTAGGTTCTCGGCATTTGAAGTCTGTCATGTTTGTAGCAAAGACGTCCTTTTCTTATACAAAATTGCAAAAGACAAAGCATTTCAGAGCATTTAAGTAAATTCCGGGGCTTCTGTGAAATATTATAAACATCTTTGTAAAAATTCAAAGGATTTTATGAAGAATTGCAGTGGCTTATTAGGATAAGCAAATTTCTTAAGAAAAATCAAACTGATTTGTTAAATCTCCACAAGTTTGTGTTTTACGTTGAATATTTTGTTGTTGTTGTCCAAAGCTCAAAAAATGTTGCTCGACTCTAAGCATTCAGTCAGTGTCATCGTGAATATTTAAAAAACAACTCAATTTATATTACGTACATGTAAAAGTAAGGTTAAAACACAGGTTCTATGCAACAGTTTGCCAACAATCATGGGAAAGCTTCAAAAAACTTTGAAAACTAGGTTTGAATAGGGAAAATCAACTTTCAGAAGTATTGTGAAATGCACTTGTAAACTTTCAATGCCAAGTAACATAAAAAAAATGCAAATTTACAAAATGTATTAAGCAATAAATACTTGAATAATCAAATATGATTGTTAAATACTGAATGAATGAGCTTGAAGTAACAATAGGTGAATTTAAAGTATTAATATGCCAAAAGAAAAATGCTTTTCACGACAAAATTCACCTTATGATCATGACTAATATTGACATGACTTTAACAGTGATGGTATAAAATTTAGATAACTGTTAAGTTCAAAAGATTTCAATCCATACTCAATTTCATACCAACCAAGACACTGAGCAATTGCGAAAAGCAACTTCAGTAAAATCCTAAGAATATTCAACAAAGTTCAAGAAAAGACCGGACTTTGGCTAGTGCTTACCAGGGTGGTCAACCAATTTTTATCAATGCCCCAAGACACGACTGTAACAGTAAAGAACAACAACACGCAATAGGGCAAGCAATCCACGACAGCATCATCTAAGTGGTTGGTTGGTCAGCGATGAATTTTAGTAGAAACAAATTTAACATCATTGGCACAATAATGGAACTCAAGTGATGCACAAAGCAGTGGGGAAGCCCTGGAAATACCTAAATCCTTCGAAATTGCAGCACAAATGAGGCTTCAACATGAAAAGTTTTAAAGGGTTCAAAAAAGTAGATGACTCAATGTTCTTAAAATAAGCGCTCTGACATCATTTGAGGCGATGACAAAAAATGTTTGAAAAAAAGTAGACCGCGTTTCCCTGAAACACTGCCAACACCAGACGAATACATAAGAGTAGCAATCCATGATGACAGAGGCAGCGGATGGGCCATAGCCATTGCCGTGGCCCTCAGCGCTTAGGTCTAGGGCAGTGGCGAAATTGGCGTCTACTCTTTAATTTACGACATTCTGGCAGAAAAACTAAGGCAGAAAAAGTGTATGCCAACCAATGCACGCAAACAGAATCATCTCTGGTGGCTGAAATTGTTCACAAGGATAATGAAATAGGAGACCACTGTACCAAAAACGTGTGGATCCAAATCCACAATTATGTGGGAAAAAAAGTGTAAGGAAATTTGTTTTCTTTTTTAAGCTAATTCCTATGGTCCTAAGTTCTAGGAACTTACTTCATTTATGTTCAAATAATTGGAGTTAATGAATGCAGGTTTTAGATATTAGAACTGATTTAATAACTCCCAGTGAAGGGGGAAAAACAGCGATCTAATCAATGTCCTAACAGAAAAGTTAATGAGAACTATTTTAAATCAACGGAATAGAACTTATGAACTTTCAGTCCAGATCATGATGCTAGGCACGTCTTAGCATCATAGCAGCTTATGCCTGTGTGTGAGAAACGTAAATTCCAACAATTTTCCCCAATACCATCAAATTTACTCTATTACATAAATACCTCGAATTAAGTTTCATCATAATGTGGGCTCTTGAAATGTATTTTAATTCGTGAGATCTTTCGTGTATGCAGATCGAAATAAAGTGAAGGACATATCTGAGTAGACCATTGCAAACGCCAATTGCCAATCCCTGCAAAAGTACTGAATTTAATAACGTTTCATGTGCAACCAACGGATTCAGGGAACTCTTTCCGCATAATAAGACAAATTAAGGAACCTGTTTTGATTCTATAGGGGTACTCAAACGAACTATCACTTGGGCTATCTGTATTTGGCCCACATATGGCATGGTGCACACGCGCATTAGATTCAAGCAGCTATGTCAAGGTCCACAAGTTGAGTGTCTTTTGAGAAATGGACAAAAATGCAGCTTGAACAGGCCTGCCAAGATGGACTGCAAGAACAACTTGCAGCAAAAAACCTACTTTTTTCTCCAGCACTTCTGCAAGCCCCATTGAAGTAGGTCCAGCCAATTAGAAGGCGCCATTTTAAAAGCAGGGTCAGTACATGTACTACGGCCACAACTAACTGATAAACTACAGACATGTCCGAAATGTTGGGGTCTGCTTGATCATGAACCATTCACATGTTTAGTAATATACTATCATCCCTTTACCTTCACTAACGTTTTTTTGCCTCTCTTCACTCAAAGGTTGCGATAAGTTAGTTAGCGAACATTTCAATTCCGTCAACAAGTACTAAATTGGATTAATGTCTGGACTTTAGACTGGACATAATAGCATTAATCTTAATGATGTGACTTTGGCAGTACAACACAGCTTTATCTTTTTTTTTTTTGGAATATGCATTTCCTTCCCAGTTTAATTTCAAAACAGACCCACCATATCATGTTTAATTTCAAGCTAAGGCATTTTGGATTATATTTTCTGCCAGTTTCGCCACACTTGACGACACCATCAGACCCAAATAGATTGAGTTTGGCCTCATTTCACACCACAACTTGTAATCATATTAGGGCAAGTGTTTGCAATGGTCTACTCTTATGGATTACATATAGTATTGTGCGCAGCTTTCCTGGAACGTCATTCAATCGTTTAAAAGTTAGAACCCCATGCAGGTGAATTTTTGGTAAATTCTTCAGCATTCCAAACAAGGCTAAACAATTGTTCAGGGCGAGCATGACTTCAACACCGGTTTTGGCACATCTCTTTTAGGGAGCTAACATTGTGGGGTGAGCCAAGCAATATATCACCTTCTGATGAACCTCAAACTCAGATGTGAAAGTCTAGAATTTCTTCAGGGATCCGCCTGCGCTACTCCAAGATTATTTTTGGCACGCCTATTTTTTCTCCGTCTATTTAAATTTAGAATAGGAAAGGATAAAAAAATTGGACAGGTGACGTATTTAACCAGGTCATCATCAATGTTAGCTGTGACGTTTATTACCATCAGCCGAATTACGTACAACATCGCAGTCGAGCCAAGGCCAGGGCAGAGGCGGGAGTTCAGCCAAGGCCTCTGAAGACCAGAGTCTGTTTTGGTTCTGAAGTATTGTTTTCAACAAAGAAATCAAGGTTTCCAAAGAGCCCAAGTAGAGAAGGTCAGGATAAAAGACAATACAGGTTTGGCAACAATGATACTCGTCTAACAATCAAAGCAGACTTGTTTCCATATTAATCTATGTTCAACAATAAAATAACAGCAAAGCACCTTTCCGAACGTGTCAAAATGTTTAAATAACTGGACTGAAGTCCATAAACACCTTTTTATTTCTTATTTTATATTTTTTTTTAATTTTTTTTTTAAATTGTCGTAAAGCTAATTTTTTCAAAAGTAATAGTTAAAAAAAAAGAAATATTTATAAAACATTATTTTCTTAAAAGAAAGAAATATGCGTGTACAAGTTTTTCGGATAAAACAATTCAAACGACGTACATTGCCTATATGTTGTCAGTAAAGTAATACAAATGTGAATAAGATCCTTAAGCCCAGTCCAGACTATACAAAAACACGGAGCAAAAACAGTGTTTTCAAAACATGTATCCAAAAAAGTTTGCTCACCAATTTCCAGTCTGGATGCTCCAGCAAACTTTTTTGGTGTTTTTTGCTTTCAAACGCATGGTTCTACTATAACGTTTTCAGAAACTGCTTTTGCTTTTGGTGTAGTCTGGACCCACCTTTAGGAGCCTAGTTCTGCAGTACGGCCTTCCAAACCTCCATCCAAGTTATCCGGGTGGGTAACCTTCCACAGTTACATCAATTGCGTGGGCACCCATTACCGTTCTGCGAGCAGGCACATTGGGCTGCACAAGAACAACTCGTGCAGTAAGTGCTTGTTGCCCCACCCTGACGGAAAGCGATGGTTTCCTCAAATTAAGGTTCAAGAAAAACACCATTTGAATTAAAGTTACTCGACGGAACACCCACGACTAGTTGAGATTATCTCGGGGATTCACAGAATATTTCTAGTCTGAAAACGATAGCACTTAAAGGTGGGTATCCACTGAAGGCAACATGGGGCAACAAGGTTTGTTGAAGCAACTATAACAAAAGTTTGCATACAGTATGTTTGAGCAAACTTATGACTTCTTTGTTGCTAGAACCATGGTTTCGGCAACATTTCGCCCTATTACTCGGGAGGAGTCAAGTCCAACCTGAAGCCATTCACACACAAGGTTCACTTTATGTAAAATTGGCTGCTAGTGCAACATGTTTGGGTTCGCATTGTGCACTAGTTGTGCGCTGATCGTTTGCTAAAGCCCCTCACACACTAGACTCGTTTTATGTAAAATCGGCTGCTTGGTAATTATTTTTGGGATCGCGCATGCACCAATATCGTCTGCTAAATGTCTTTTCATGCTAAACATACAGTATGCTGCGTACATTTACTGAACGATTTTGATCGCTAACCAAAATTCGCTGGTTGCATCAAATCACTTGAAATTTTCGATTTGAAATCCTTTGGCCTTTCTAATACATTTGCATCTCTTTGGCCATGCTCTCATTGCATTTTCGATATATTCCTGAGGAATATTGCTGTACTCCTCTTTTATGGCGTGTTTCAGTCCTTCAATGGTTTTCACCTTTCGCTTTGCTAGACAATGCAGCAAATGTCCCCAGAAAAAGTAATAACACACTGAGTTGTCTGTCCAGTGAGTTGGGAGTCCAATGTCTGGTTTGAAGAAATTTATCCCACAATTGTTAAGATGCTGGAGTGTGACTCACAAACGGTTTTGCCTCCATTCTTTGCTGTCTTTTTCTGAGGCACTGGTGCGGTTTTTTCTTGGTTTGTGACATCAAGATGGAACAGTCTCTCATCGGTGCATATGATTTTGTCCAAATTCATTGCCAAAAACATCCCAAGAGGTCGTGAGCGGCAATACCTCTTCCATTTTTTGCCCTTTTGTCAAACCATGGAGTTTAGCTTTTTTCAGAAGTCTTTTTCCAAGCCAATGGTCAATGAGTCTGCTTATTGTGGATTGGATGACACCCACAGAGATTGCCATGGTGCGCTGTGATGGCGGATTCACTGAGGATGTCATGCAAGCAAGAGTTTCTTTAAATCTGAGTCCATTACCTTTCGAAGTAGCCATCGATTCGAATGTTTCTTATACCCAGTTTTCTTGTTTTCCGCAGACATTAGTCTTGTTCTTTAACTGACGGATGCCACCCTTCGATATTGACATTCCACACCTTTCAAATTCTTTCTGAATCATACTGAAGCTATATTTTTGATGCAAAAGTGCAAAAACTAGGCCTCTTTCTTTCTTGCAAATTTTTTGCAGCACCATTTTGAAATTCGAATTTCGAACTGCAAGTACTGTAAAAAGCAGTGTTACAAGATCTCAAATCGAAAATTTTAAGTGATTTGTTGCAACCAGTGAATTTTGGTAAGCGATAAAAATCGTTCAGTAAATGTACGCAACATACTGTACATACAACACACGTCGAAGCGAAGAAAAGTGAGTTCGGAAAGTCCGCCATAAACTGGACACACTTGTTCAGTTTTTCTGTCATCTTTTGGTGGATACACCTCAGCATTCAGCAACATGTTGATGCATTATTTTTTTTTTGGTTTGTGTAGATTTTTTGTATGTTTGGTGTTTGTGTGTTGCCTTCAGCGGAGACTCAGCTTTATGAGCAAGAAATTTACAAGACACATAATAGGAACATCTTTTGATCTCTCCATTTAACTCAAGGATGGCTTTCAGGGCCAGAGGAGAAAATCCCCAACCCCAAATGATGGCAACCTAATAACGGTTATTATGGTAAAATATTACGATCATTTTAACGCTCAAAATCACATGATGCCGTCCATGACAAAATATACATAGGGTTATTTTGATAGTATACACTATGCACGAGCTGAAGAATTCCCATGTCATACATTCAAGTCCACCACCTCTGCAAACATCATATTTTTGTCTAGCTGTAGGAATGCTAGAATGGTATTAAGCATTGTAATTACAATTTTCTGTATTTTCTTGTTATTTAACTCGAAAAGTAGGTTTTGTTTATTTTTTCACAAGGAAAGGTTAAAGCAGCTGGCAAACTTGCATTAGGGTTATATTCACATTTTGAGTATATTAACTCCATTAATTTACATTAAACGCCATATATGGCCAGAAATGTTTTCAGACACAATATCAATTAAGGGGATATATGGGAGATACTATATGAGCTAGGTTAGGAGAACCCTGTATCATAGTTGCACTTCGATCAGTACTTAATTAGAATTGTGTCGTAAAGTATTAGTCAATAAAATTTTGTTTTATTAATTAAATTCAATCATAAAATCTAAATATTCAGTTTCAAACTTTTGTACTTGAAATTTAAGCATTTCTTGCAGTGCACTACTTTGTACAAGGGATAACATTTGAAACGCAGAGTTTCAAAGTTGTTAGAAGTTCGAAGACAATAGCTATAAATAATGGATTATTGCAGAATTGTCACAAACTGTTTATCTTATAGACATCGCCCTGCCAATAAACTGTTCTTGTTACAGATTCCACTCTCCAATAATTGTTTTCATTGCATCAAGTTCCTGTTTAGTATACATGTATGACTGAGGGATTTGTAGATGATACTGGTATAACCCAGAGCTTTTGGAATTGCCATGCGTGGGGGGGAAACGCCATTTGCCACTAATTTACCTCCGGAAATAAAGCGGAATAATATTTGTTCGGTAAGCTGTTAAGAGGTGCTTTGACCGCTCCACGCTCGCATAATGGACAAAGCACTGCCTCCACCAAATAGCTGTATAAGGTGCAACCCATGCTCTCCCTGTTGGGGTCAGTGTCCCCATGATGCGTGTCTGTGCATCTAATTACACGCAAAATTCCATTACAGGTGATTCACTGGCAAATCGCTGCCGAGTAGTTGATCCACCTTTGGAAATGCCCACCAATGTTTGTAAACAGTGGGGTGTGCATGACCAGGTGAACGCTGATCAAGTTGACATGCCTTGCTCGCGTGACCCAGCAGAGGAGTTGCTAATTTCCTGATGGGGAAGAAGTTTCATGGGCAAAGGGTTTATGTGTCAAAACAATTATCTGCAACATTGTTTCCCAGACTCGTTTATATGCAGGGGAGACTGGGGAACAATGAGACATAAGAGTTAGGTCAGACGGTGACATTATTAAATAGTACTACTGTGGATATTGGCAGTGAAGTAATTTTTTTAAAGTTTAATAGTTTGCTTTAAGGAATATTTGAGTTGCAACTTAATACGTTTTTTAGTCTAGCAGTATTAAATACAAGTTATTAAAATGTTGTTGCACAAAAATGTTGCATTAAATTTAATGGAATTACATACATAGCCACTTAGTTAAAACACAATTTTAAATTAATAGGACAATTAATGAATGCGAAAAAAATGTGTTAGTAAAAAGTGTCTAAATGCTCCCCAGTCGCCCTGCTCAAGATACCCTATATTCTTTATTAAGTACATTCATAATTTTTAACCCTTTCTTGAGTTTAAGCCCTTGATTTTATCGACCCCGTATTTTTACGATATGCTGCAGCTTTTTTTGAAAAGGAAAACGTTGATGTTGTGTTCATAGTTTAAATAAAATTGTTTGATATTTAACTATCCGTACCAGTCTACTGTAGATTGTTAATTACACCTAAAAAGTAGGTGTTTGGTGTAAAAGAAATTCCTATAAAATGGAAAAATCAGTTCCAGACTATAAAGTGGAAGGTATTATCATAAAAGCATCCATGTAATGCTTGAGATTCTCGCATAATCCAATAATATGCTTAGAAATACACTAGTAATTTAAGAGTCACAAAGTTGGCAAATCAGTAACTCAGATTTGTCCAATTAGTATTCGGTAATTGTCTTAAGAACGTGAAAGAGATTAAAAGATTATATCTCAATCAATAGTTGCTCCTATCAAGGTATAATCATTTAGAGACAGTCGCTAACAGCAATAGGGCTTTTAACACAAATTTTATGCAATTGGTCAAAATTAAGATGTTGTTTGTAGTCAAATTTGTCCACATATTGGGGGAATCTTGAAAATTCAGTAAAATGTACTTGCACACATCTGTTAATGTTTGAGATTGTATAAAAACGTATAGGTCTCTACAGTGCTTGGGTCTTTTAAATCAAAGTGGGAAGATTTTAGTAAGTCTTTTGGAGCAAATTAAAACCTATATAAGACTCACTGATGGCATCATAGTTAAGTTGACAGTGACACTTAATCATAAGAACTCAACCTTAATTATAATCTCTTTATCCACAAATTATATCACAACCTTATTTTAACCTCAATATTCCTTTTCTATTAAAAAAATAAAATATTTTCCAAATATTTTATATTTCTTTATTTTATCAAACTGAAACCTGGCCGTTTTAGCCTGCATCCAATGTGATACCCGGTAACCAAACATTTCCCATCAAGAGATTCCTCCGCATAGAAATTGTACGGAGCATCGTCAAGGCTCAAGGGCACCCAAAAGTGTATTTTTCACAGCATTAACCTGTGAATAGGGTCATTCAAAAACATTTCATATGACGTATGTCTGCAACGGTGAGAAACTTAGTATTTACGATAAATAACTTAGTATTTGCGGCATAAACGATGAAACAAATTCGTGTTAACCGTTTATACATTTGCAACAATGACCCAAATTCATCCCAAAGATATTATCTTTACACATATTCTAAAACCAATATTTACGAACAACATGTGAAGACACTCAATGGACACTAATCGGCTTTCATATGGCCTACATCAGTGTCCAAAATACGTGTATAGGCAATGATTTTAATGTGGGTATTCACCAAAAGAAACTTGCAACACAAAAAACATACACTTACAAACATTGATGTGTCCAGAAGTGTTTGCGAACAATGTGGTTAAAACCGATGTTTTCCCCCACATTTTGATGTTTTTTGATGTGCCGTAATGATCGCTCGAGAGGCGGTCCGGATCAAAGGAATTTGCAACACATGTTTGGAAAAACATGCTGAAAACATTGTTTTAGTGTTTTTTGTGCATGTTTGATGTTTATGTTTGTTTCTTTTGGTGGATACGTAGCTCTACATTTAAGTTCGTTCACATCCACCGACATTTAACGTCCATTAGTGACTGGTATTTAGATCTCAGCGTTGTAATGTATTCTAGTATAATAATTTGACTTTAATATGTTTTGGTGTCACTAATCAGGCCAGTAAAATTAATGTGGGAATATGAATTTTGCACACAACCATGTCCATATTGCATATCTATGATGACAGCAGAATGCCATTAATGCATTAAACATGAAAAAATGTCACGTCCGGTAGTAAGCAGCGGCCATAATCATCGCTTTTCTGGGTTTTGGCTGGACTGGCCTGACCCTGGAGTTTCAGGTAAGACAAATGACAACTACATTTTAAATTCAATGACAAAACCAGTTATTATTCTTATCAAAACACCAGATAACGACTATGCCACAGCTGACTACAATAGTTGTTGTCAGTCGGTTAGTGGGGATAAAACCTTAAATTCGAGATATTCCTACTGTCAGTATTTTCCTAACTAGTGTTTTGTATTTTATAACAGTTCAATGGAATTCAGTTAGTTGCGTTATATGGTCTGCAAACAGAAACCTTGAATAAGATCAGTGCCCCAAACGGCCCCGAGCAAGGGCGGATTTCGAAACCAAAGTTCCCAACTTATAGCTGCGGAAAATACAGTTAGGAACTTCAAACATATTGCCACTACCTCAAAATTATGAAAAATCGAAACATTTACTTACTCTTCGGGTGTTATTATGTGGGTTTCAAGAACATCGGGATCACTTGGCACTCGAACACTTCCAGACGCCATTTTCACTTTGTCCTGCAAGAACTGCAGTGCTGCCAGATATTAGGTACCAAGCAAAATTCCTAATCTCAAGCGGCAATTTCAAACGATGTTTCAAAAGTAGCCGAAGTGCTATAGATGAAATGGTGTTGTACAATGTAACAACAGTCCTACTTCCTAATTCTTATCAAATTATTTCAAATAAAATTGTTTAATGATAAGGCTTTTAGTCCTAGGCTAAAACATCACATACACATCATGAATTGAGCAAACCTCAGTGTTTGACAATTTATTAATTATCATGCTCTTTCACCATAATAACATTCTTGATAAAACCTGTTCTTTAAATCAAAGATTCCCAATCTACACATAGCATTAAATACGCGAGAGATTCTCACGTAGTGGAAGTGAAACTTCTTAGCTCCTAGGAAAACTTGATTTTATGCAATTGCTTAAATTCCATTTGTTAACGATTTTTATTATTATATTTTTTAGGATTACGAAATGGTTATGTGGAATTTAATTCAAGAAAATGCCTCTTAATTAAATAAACAAAATTATTTAGAATTATACTCCAAGAAAGAAATTTTTGGTTTATGATAGCTGAAGCATGATACGAATAATTTAGAGTGTAAACTTCCTAAATGACGTGAGAATATGCGTCGATCTGGTTGTAGATTGACATTTGTCAGTGTTCAACTTGAAATAACATTTTCATCCAATGATGCATGCAAGGTTGAGCTACTTGTTGGCACTTTTCTTGGATGTTTATTCACTTTCTTCCGTCACACAATGGCCAGAGACAATAATATGTCTGTTGTAATATATAATAAAATATGCAAGTGTATACTGGTTGCTACATACACACTAAGTACACAAGGCGCGTGCACGTAGAAATGAGCGTTTCATTTCCATCACGTTCAGACCAGTTTGCCATACCGTGCCTTAGAAGTCACTTCAACATTTTTTGAGAAAACCTGTTCTTGGAACCAAAGATTCCTAAAATAAAAATAGCAAAAGCTGATCGATTTACTAATTAACTTATGCTGTGTTTTATTTAGATCCATATTTTTTAATTAAAAGTTCGTCATCAAATTATTTAAACTGGCAATGATGATTTCTCAGCTTATTCAATCAACCATAGCCACTGCAACCACAATTGCAAAGAAATGGACTGAAGGACCCAATAAAAAAAATCTAATTTTGATAAAAAATACCTTATTTTTTATATGTTGCATCGTGAACATTGCGTTCCTATTTGGAACCCTTACAGGATGGTTCATATTCAGTTTATGGTGTCCAGTCAAAACCGCGCATGACAAAAGCGCGCCGACAAATGCGCGCATGACTAAAACGCGCCGACAAATGCGCGTAGTAACAAAAACGCGCAATTGCATAATCTCACCTATTAGCACCTATTATAATATGTTAGGTTAGGTTAGGTTAGGTGTTGA
>JAQGAE010002558.1:0-17346 GCA_034696685.1 Julus scandinavius | reverse complement strand
ATGTTATAAAGGATTACACGTGTGTTAAATGTGTTATCAGCTAACATGATATTTACATATTTTGGCTATACATATATATATCTTATGTTTTACTTTAATTTTTCATTTGTTACACATGTTAATGTCATAATTCAGAGTGCAAGAATTGCCAACAGTTGTAACTTTTTGTAATAAACAAGTTGGTGAAACACCTGTTGTGGAAGATGGCGTTGGAACGTTCCAATCTGGTGACACTGTTCTGTTTTTCTTGCCTCTTTATAGGCTGCAGTGTTACCACCCCATGGGGATTTTTATCTCTTTTTTCCCCCAACTGCCTGAACGTCAACAGTGTTTACACTCATAAGTAGTAAACAATTCGTGCATTAATTAGCATAATTTATAGGCCCAATTCCCAGGGCATTTACAGCGGCAATTACGAGAGGCAACACTGCTATGGCGTGCTTTTAACAGTCATCTCAGTTTATTAACCCAACCATAAGTACTGTTTTTCAGGGTTTTCCCCATGGCAATCTCGGGCTGCAGAAAGTCAATTTACACCCAACATGCAAAAATAAAACGATTTTTTTAATGTTTTTGACACTTGGTTCTGCTTGAATTCCCCGTCATGCATATCGAATCTTGGATTGAAAACGATCTCCATGCCTTTTATTTAAAAAAAAAAGCCAAAAAGGGTTCGTGCAAATAGCGCCAAGTCATTTAGGCAGCTTTGCATACATTCAATATTAATATAGCGAAATTGAATTTGCCTTCAATTTCGGCTGCCGCAGAACGGTGATGTTGGAACCGAATTACTCGTTAAGATGCAAATCCGGAAACTACTTGGGGAGGATTACAAGCGACCTTAAGCGCCGATCATGAAAGTGTATCATAACGAAAATTTCGACAGGTTATTCAATTTTATTTCTGTTTCCATAAGGAGCTTGCTGTAAGCCATTAGGGAAAAAAACCCGCTTTATATCAAAATGAATCGAGAGCAAGAAATTCCTCATCCCATATATATTTACTAGGAACGAAATTATATCGAGCGTAATTTCATTTCCACTTCATCACATTACACCAAAACGAGATTTAAATAGGTGGCAGAATGGGATGGATAGATTCTGCATGCACGTAACTCGGGAAGAAATGATGATGATGATGATGGGATATGTCTTGCAAAATAAAATCTCATGCTTCAGGCAATATTGAAAGAGCCGAAATATCAGCTCGCCGTTCCGTGTTTAAGTTTTGATAAGGGTTAAACCTGATTGATGCAAGGGAAATGCATTGAAGGCTCTTGCAGTGGAAAGATAAATGCATTAAGTTCCGCTTACTGTATATCATGCGATGGCATTACTATTTTTGGAAACGTTGTGGGACCTGACTGCCAATACATCCATGATATACTACTTGCAGAAGTTCAACATAAAATATGAAATTCCACTCCTTATTTATTAATATTTATAAAATATTATATCGAAAAATAAGTTTTTGTGGAAGTTGCAACGCTGCATTGTTGTTTGCAAGTGAGATTTTTTAAACTTAAATTTTTGGCTTTGTTAAAATAATCATTTTCAGCTAAAGAAATGAGAATAGTTTGTACAAACAAATGTTTATTGTATTAGTTATTATTCCAGTTAATTGGTATTTAATTTCCTGAATATGGCAATTTTAAAACATGAACAGTTGAAGATTGGTTAAAAATCCCAATTAAAATGTTGTAGGGATTCTTGGATTCTCGAATGCCTGCAATCTTTCAAATCACGAATGCATGGCAGTACTGTACTTTACTTCAGAAAGTTTTCCTGCCATGCACTCGTGTTATGCATGGTTGCAAACACACGTAAACAAAAATGTTATTTATGACTTTGAAATTAATTATCACTAATGCACCCATTACACTAATTTTGCGAGGTGCTACACCATCCTAATTAAACTATTATTTAGTTTTTTATAAAAACCAAGTTTTGATAAATTATTATTACTGCATCCATTAGAGCAATTATTTTTTGCATATTTCCGTTTTACAAAATTGTTTAAATTTAGCATAGTAAAAGTACATGTGTGCAGTATTTTTAATCTAGGACTGCATGATTGTTTTTGAATTTTTTTTTAAAAAAGGGGATATACTATGTAGTGATTCAAAATGGTTCCAATGTGGTGTCAGGTTTACTTCATTCTTCCATATATGGAGTGGTTGGAGTTGTTATAACAGCTCCATTTTGGTTTTCTTTCATGGCACGATCATATAGAATGTCTTAATGTAAAGCCAGCCATCTTAATTCAAAATGACGTCAAGTTTAACGCGTGCACGGTCGTTTCAAGTTTATAAATAGAATGGGTTGCACCGAGTTCCGATTTGTAATCTGCGATTAAAACCGGTGTGTTTTAGTGGAAACAGTTGCTCAGGCGTCTCGTTTTTTTGATCGATGTTTTGATGGAATTTTACTTGGCAACCATGGTTGGAATGACCCACGGTTGCCCTGGTTCAGCGCGTGTTTCGGATGCAGTATATACAAAAAAAAGTTTCCTCACGAAATAAACAAGACTGGTTTATTTTAATGTTCCAATGTCTGGATTGTTTCTGCCTCTCTGAAAGACTTTAAGCAGAACCGTGCGTGAAATTGCTTTCCAAGCAGCACACAAAAAATGCTAGTTATTTCTGGAAAGACTTTCAGGAGAGCGAAATGAATTTCGGGTTTTATTTATTAGTGCTTCATGAGTTCGATCTAGGTTTCACCTCTTTTACATTAACAGCACATGAATTATGCATCGCTCAGAGGACGTTGTTTGCTATTAAGGGGCCTACTTCTTGTGAATAAATAACTCAAAATGTTGTATACCTGTACTCTATAGGCCTTGCAAACTCCTGTCTTTGCCAAAACTTTAATCTGATTTCGTTCATTAAATATATAACTACTAATGAAACGAAATGTCTGGAGAGTCCGCTGGCCATTCAATTTATCTTAACAAGATCTAATTCTTGGTTGATGAAATCTGACGTTAAAAATAACTGAGCTACTTCCATTGCTATTTATTCCTGTAATCGAGTTAATCGTAGATTACAGTAATCGGTGAATGGCGCAACACCTTCATCACTTAGGTTATCATGGACCTATGGAGGGGACGGTGGATAGGGGGCGCCAAAGTATTAAAATGGATTTGTTGGATTATATGGATATATATTTGGGTGTTTTGCCCTGGGCGCCAACTATCCTCTGCATGTATGGACATACTACATCAGGGCATTTAGAGATGGAATGATTTGGTGAAAAGGACATCAGACACCAATGGGCACTCAGCCAATGGTTATTGATGATGATGATGATGATGATGATGGACATGCATTCGCACAAATGGTCATTGATGGACATACATGCATGCATTGGCTTATATGACCATTTATACACTAGCATGACGTATATGTGACAATGTCCATATATGACATGCACAGAATGTGTTCGTAAAAGTCGTATGTGGCTTGTTTTTGACGTGTCCAATTTCCACAACGTCTTCTATTTTTATGTTTTCTTCTTTTGATACTTGCTAACCGATAGTTATAATCCCAGCAGCCTCCAGGATGGAAATTGACACCATTGTGTAAGGCTGGTAAACATGGCAACATGGTTGAAATCATCTTACTCCCAATGTGTCAAAATGAAATCTCACATAAATATAATAATCGAGAAAGTTCTTTTGTAAAGAACGTCCTTAGCAGAATATGTTGCATCTTCCTACATGTGCCGCGGTTTCAAAGAACCGGAGTTTTATCGATATCATCAATATCCATTTGAACCTTTTTTACTTTTATCTTTCTCGTATTCAAATTATTTGTCTGCTTCGAATGTTTGCAGCTGACAGACCATCCTTTTCCCTTCTCTAATTGCGCTTTATAGAGGGTTGCTTAAATTGGAGGTTTTGACAAGTGATGGGAATAAGAGGAAATGAATTCTCTTAGATTTCTGCTCTATGTTTATCTATAATGGTTAAGAAGATGGCAAAGGAGATTCCTGTAATCTTCTTGCCTTCAATGGCAGTTTTCGCAAATACAGGGTGCACCACAACTGAACCTTTATCAATCATTACACGATTGTACGTATAAGGAGTCCAAAATTCTAAAAAAAACTCAATAAGCTTATCAAAGAATTTCAATGCAATGAAAATCTCCCATGGCTTTTAATAAATCTAGAAAGTTTTCATTTCGTTTATGAAATCTCTATGATTACACCATTTTCTTCAAAATATTTTTTTATTTATTTAATTTGCATTTTATGATTTTTTATAACCAAGTTAAATCTGTTCTCCTCCCCTCATTGTCCACATTTGGATTCTGAGAGAAGATCCTGTGGATTTATATCTGTGTGCACTGTACTGAAATACCTTCCTGGGGAAAAAAAGCAATTACAGTCTTGAAATTGGCTGGTTGTCAGGCTGTAAAATATAGATGATATGAAATCACGTTTTAATATCTGAGGATTATTTTTAAAACCTGCAAAAAGCTTGTTCAATTTGCGAAAAATGGTTTATGGCAATGGCAAGATGACACGAGAATGAGAAAGTGAAGTTTTATGCTATCGAAAAGAAGATATGAACCCAAAAGGTTAATTAAAACTGGCGGAGTGAAGCTTTAATTATGAAATATTAAAATGCCCCAAGTGTTCAATGTTCAGTAATATCCTGTTAGTGGTTGGAAATTTAATAATCTGATGGGAATGACGTTATTTTTGTTTGTTTTAACCACAATTATTTATAGCTTTTATGGGATCCGAAAAATTGTAAATTCTAAAATGAGCAGTTTTTGGGAATCTTTGTTTAAAATTCTCGTGGTGTTATGGTATGGTAAAGATGGGATCTGATGATTTATCAACGTATTTGTCGATTTCCGAACTTTGGCATTAGCTACATGAACATTGAAAAATATAATTTCCTTACAAGATGTTTTCTAGAATTTGAAGAGTGAAAATATGCTTCGTTCAACTGATATTCCATTTTGTACAGGCCTACAGGTGTCTTATTATGGCTGACTTCATTTGTGTATCGAATATTCAAACAGATCTATGTCATCTACTGACAAGTTTCTTTCCAAATACAGAGCTGCATCATCATGGTTGCATAAATGAGCTTCTTGTTATTTCTACGAATGGACTTCTCTCACACATTTCTTTGACAACTTCATATTATATTCGGTTTTTTTTTCCACGAGTCAGTTCATTGATATGAGGCGGCTTTCATTTTCATAATAACCGTACTCTATTTGCTTTTTGCATATTTGTTTGTTAGCGGAATAGAGATGAGCATTGACAACAAGCTTTATGGGATTCCCGATATGTGCAAAAACTTAAAAATCGATAAGCCATGGTTTCCGATTGGACCTAGAAACGTAGGCATAGGTTGAGCGATAGGCAATGAACTTTAGCTCAGGTAACATTAACAATAGTCAGACATGCATTATTCAAGTGACCCTGCCTGACATCATGCTGTTTCAAAATTAGCCATCTGTTGTCTTTGTTCGCCTAATTTTAAAAATTGTCTTTAGTCTGTTTCAAGGGCTTTGTGATTTGTTACTGGAATCGAAAATGTAAAACAGTCCATGCCATGACAACAATCTTATTTCCCTAAAAAACTTGCATTGTGACCAACAAACACACATAAGAACAACTCTTTGGAATCGGAGAAGACTTTGCTGGTTGAGATGTTTTCTGACATGTGACCTTTGCTAAGTGATCGATTCCTTGCTAGGTTTTCATGGGGTTTATTATGCTTGAAATCCAATTTCGTTCTTCAAAAAATTCAAGAAATTTGGTAAATGTAAACTCATTAGTCTGAAAATCCCTGAAAGTGGGCAATCAGTGAAAGCACCATTAGTGGGGAGATGGTCTGTCCCAAGAGGCCTGTATTGTTGCACGTGTTGTGTTTGGTAAGTGAAAAAACTTTCTTCTTTACCGAAAAGTAATTTTAATCAACTTTGGAATGTTGCCGCTTGTTTTCCTTAATTCGTCCCAAGTGACACACTGGGGAGCAATATGCAAGCTTCAGAGAAAACTATATTTTATTCATATTATTTATTTGAGATTTTACATGGTTTAAACGTGGACTCGGAACTTCTTATGTCTTAAAAAGAGAAAATTGTGCAGCTGTGGGAATTCAATTAACAAAGAGTTTCAATTATTTGGTACACTCATGCAATAACGCCTACGATGTTATCAAGAGTTTAATTAGTTTATAATTAATTTACAACAATATCTTCTGGAATATGTAGTAAAACAAGCTTGAAAGGGCCATGGCTACTAAACATAAGTATATTCATTATGCATTTTTTAATCTTTTATAACTTTGAATGTATTTAAGGTATTATAACTAAATTTAGTTAACTAATTTATGGATGACATAATGAAGGTTGCTAATGCAAAATAAGCTTGTGGTTTAATGCGTTTAATTGAATTTAACTAATTACCAGAATGTCTAGAACTTATTAGATAATACAAGGGGAACTTGTGCAATAACTCCCTGATGTTATCGGAATTTAATTGGTTTATAAATGATTTACAACACTATTCTGCTAAGTCTGCTAGTCTATTTTTGGAAATGGTGATTAAATTGGAAAATCTGCTTTGTAGCAAAGAATTAAATTACAGATAAAACATTCCAGCCATTGGTTTTATGTGGTATATTTTACTGGTTAAAAATTCCTTTTATTGAATTCCTTAACTTGGAAAGTCGAAATTAAATACTGTCCAGTATTGCTATAATGTTGTTACACATTTTTCATTTTTTTAATTGAAAATAATGGGAAAATCACTTCATTATGTAACGGAAATTGATGACCTTATATAAAAAATAGCTGTTTCAAGATACATGTTAATTTCCTGAATTTGTGTTTGCAAGTCGGCGAGTCTCCGGTTTTTTTTCGTAAATCTGGGTCGTTTCATAATATATAAAAAAAAATATGTATATATTATTTCGCAAACACATACAGGCTGCACATCTGTGGCGCTTTTAATAAAAATCCTTCTTATGGCGGGAATATAATTAAAATATGGCAGTCGTGGCAGAGGCCCCACCTAGCAAAGCTTTTATGAATTTATAGCTGCAATAATTAGAATTCGTGCCAGATTTAAGAATGTGGCTTGTAACGTACATGTGTGATCAGCGACAATTTCAGTGAATGTCAATTTACCTCTCCCAGACCGAAATCTGGGCACGAAGGGAGCTACACGCGTTTTATTAGCGCTGGGATAAACCCTAGCGCGCATAATTTATTAGTACCACCCACGTGTTCGGGATTATGACCTCGTAAATACACACGTTTAATAAGGCTAATTAATTTATGATGCATCCGTGGTAGCATAAGCGTGCTAGGATTTATTTTGAATTTCCTTTCATTTTTTTCTTTCTCATTTTTTGAAGTAAAAAACCAAGAGAAGGGTTATGCCCTCAGCTAAATTGCATGATGAAATAATTAGAAGCATGCGCGTAACTGCCATAACCAGTTTGTCTCAATTAAAATTAACTTGGATGAAAAATTTAGACATGTGTAGCACGGTATAAGGATATATGTAGTTACTGTAAATGGGAAATGTCATATGTGAACATTCACTTTATACGAGTATATCAGAAATTATACTGTGCTTTTTTGTATACTTGGACATAGGGACCATATATGGTCAATTTGTCATACATGTTTTCAGACTTATTTGGCGAATAACACATCTGCACCTGTATGACTACATGATGGGGGACATACTGTGGCATATATGGCCCAATATGCAATAGTTTATCCACCCAGGAGAAAGGGCAAATAATGTGTATATGATGTTTTGTAGTATTTCCGTAAGTTTGGAGCATAAACTTATAAAAATTCCAAAAGGTATGCGTTTACTTTATGTCTAAGTATATTTCAGACATTTTTTGATTTGGATAAGCTGTTAATTTCTATTCCTATTCCAAAATCAGTGAATGATGTAGATCTTATTGTAGTAGATCTTGTTGCAGTATCTTATTGCAATAGATCTTGATGTAGTATCTTGTTGCAATAATCTTGTTGTAGTATCTTATTGTAGGCAGATATTGTTGTAGTATCTCATTGTAGTAGATCTTGTTGTATTATCTTATAGTACTAGATCTTGTCGTAGCATCTTGTCGTAGCATCTTGTTGTAGCATCTCTTGAAGTAGGGTTTTATGGATTTTTCAGGAATTACGCTTCCATTTTTAATAGTATGATTATAAGGATTTGAGCTCAGACTTTTATTCGACTTTGTGGAAGTCCTATATAATAAGCTCAAACTTACTTAAAGCATGTGCTTCAATCTATTAGTTTAGGCAATAATTACAATTTTTAATGTTATTTCGATTTTACTTTGTAGCATTTACTAATTTTTTATCCCCCTAGCTATATTTACTTAGTTTTTTTTATTCAAATTACCTAGCGGATAACTTTGTTTAACCTAGTTCATCAACGATGATGGCTTCGTAAAGCAGTGTATGCAAAACAGGTTTTTGTTTTCAATCATCAGTGAATACCCTTCGGCTCATTTTATTAGAAATGCAATTGCACTGAAAGAAAGACAGAAGAAGAGCATTGGAGAACACGTATCTTTTCTACGACTCAAAGAGTCTAGTTGAGCGTTATTTACGTTTTAATTTGTTCAATTGTGACAAATCGTTCCCATTTTCGGCAGTTTTCAAACAAAGCTCGCAGTCGAGCGCATATGTATACCTACCAGTATAATAAACATATTTAAGTTTAAAGAGAAGATGCATTTCACTAATGACTAAAGAGGCTGGCACAATTAATGCACAAATATGCCCTCAGCCACAAATGTGTCGTTTCGAGAATTTGTTTAATTAAAACTTTGATGTTTGCATCTTCGTATTCAAATTAGTAATATGTAGGATGATTTAATGTATGAAACCTGCATAACGAGTTTGAGCATTTGTGTTGATCACTGAATAGCATACAGCTGTTTGTGTATATCTACTTTAAAAGTGCTTTTGAAATCGTTAAATCATGCGCAAATTTTATTGGATTTAGCTTTCTGGTAATACAACATGTAGGTATGTTTAGTAATTAATGCTACATCCTCATCCTAAGAGATTTCGCCTACATCATAAAGGGACAAGTTTATTTACAAATAAAGTTGTATACGGAAGTGCACTTGCATTTTATATTTCAACTTGATTTGATTAGCTAATATTGCACAATAATTTGATAGTGAAACAGTGAAGATTTAATCGGAATAGTGTTATGCAGGCAGTGTTGATAAAGGGCTTCTGAATTATATATAACAGTAACAGCAGCATATACTTGACTAATTTAATCGTAATGGACATTCAACAGTAATTGTGGTACTGTAGTTTGTAAAATATGCTATGTTTTGAATAAATGTACCAATTAAGTAAGATGAAATATTATATAAAAATACATTTGAAATTTGCATGCTCCATAGAAACGTGCAGTATTTAATAAAAAGAAATAAATGTTCATTGATGTGGCAAGATCTTGTCATTTAGTGAAGACGCCTTTGAAATATTTTTGTTGCAATATGTATGATAATAATGATGTTTAAGAATGCAAAACATGAATATAATTATTCGTATTTCCTTTTAACAGCATCTTAGACAGGCGTTTTTTTAATTACTTTTTGTTTTCTGAAAAAAATTGTTCACGAAGAACTTTATCGTATATCTTCGAATCCCTGAGCGTTAATCCAGAAATGGTTTTCAGATGTAGTTTTAATTTCTGCCAAATTGAATCAAAGCCGTTAAGCAATCGCCTGGGATGTTCACTTATCTTACTTACGAAAAGACAAATGGCTGTTTCAAAGAAAAGAATCTAATGAAGTTAATTGAATTATGACGCATTTGACAGTCCCATATGTATCAAGTGAGGGTGAGACTATGTGTTTCCATACTTCCAATAAGATATCTTAGCAGTTAAAAACTACCTGGGTTACACCATTGAGGACGTTCATTTAATTTACCCAATAAATTCAGCAGGGTAGACGAACTATCGATTCTGTAAATTCCTATATGTTTCTAATTGTTAATTAACAGGGCGTTTCCATCTAATGAGATTTTAATCCTTGGCCACGGCCCTTAAGCGTTTTACAGAAGTATAGCGATTTGTGAGAATGATTATTAGAGATTTACAAAATATATACAAACAAGATTATGCATTAGAAAACTTATGTACCCAAGTCTGCAATTTTTGTATAAAAAAGAGCTTTTTGTTTATTTTTTCTAAGTGTCAAACTTCGTGTGGCAAAGCTATTTTTTTTACTTCCCTGTGCAGTGCCCAAGAACTTTCTGGAAATCACATGGCTTATTTTGTTAATGAAAGTATTGTATCTGGTATAAGATTACTTTGTTTGATCCCCTTATACATTAATCCTTAAAAATCATTTAAAAATGCAACATGCATAGAACCAGATTATGATCCATATTTTGGTGTATAGTGGGATTTTAATCGTATCATTTGCACGATTTCATATTTGGTAAGATGTTTTGGAAATGAAATACCTAAACTTGTACTGTACTTAGTTTTTGGCTCTTCAGTCACTTCTGTTCAGCTCACTTCTTTTGCGTTGCTATAATTAGATGGTGAAGTGTTCATATCATACTTAAAGCGTGGGTGAGCATTCTCCATTTTTACAAAATTTATAGACGATGTGTCGTCATTTACGTTTTCTAAAATCGTTTTTCTGTTGAAACGATGCAGATGTTACCTAGGAGTCTTGGCTTTTCTCAAATCAATTACCCGAATGCCATGAGTGAGGTGGGAAGGTCGTCTTTAGATAGAAGCCGATGCCAATTTGATAAATAAGGCTGGCAGGCTATTGCTAAAGCCCCCATCATCCAATCCAATACTTCACCGAAATCGTTTTAACGAGCTGAGAATTGGGAGGCAAGGCCTATTTTCAAGTAATGGAATTACAACCTCATTGCCCGTCACCACTTGACACCCTACGTTTGGATAATTGAGCTACCAAAGCTGGGGAATTGGTCATTATGGTGGAAATTGAACACTGCATCGTGACAGGTTGCAAGTGCAGACCCTTGGCTGGCAATGATTATTTTTTTTTTGCCAATGATCAGCGTATAACTCCAGATTTTATAGCCTTTTCTGACCTCTGACACAGTTGTTTTTATTGGATGAGGGAGAATCAGTTAAGGATTTTTGATTCCATGTTTCTTGAATGATCGAGAGTGAAATTGAGTAGAGTTATATTGTAGCATTTAAACAGTGTCGGGGTTTTAAATGTTT
The DNA here is from genome assembly GCA_034696685.1 of Julus scandinavius. Taxonomy (NCBI): domain Eukaryota; kingdom Metazoa; phylum Arthropoda; class Diplopoda; order Julida; family Julidae; genus Julus; species Julus scandinavius. The sequence continues at coordinate 6,103 of JAQGAE010002558.1, read as the reverse complement.
CGGTTTGAATAGTTGATCACTGTGACCATCTGATAATGCAGATTTTTATATGAAATTTGTTTATCGATTTTGAAGTGTGTTAGCCAATTTGAAGTAAAAGCAAGTATGAAGGTTTTACGATGATTTGCAGTCTGTTTTTACTCCAAATTTTCGTTACACGATTAATGAAAGTAGTTAAATTGTATGTTGTTTTCACATAAAGTTTAACTGGTCTACATTTTGTGTGTACCAATTGAGTAATATGGATCTAGTTGTCGTTAAGAGTTTTGAGTTATATTAAATATATATGTTTTTTTTATTCGATTTTAACAAAATAAAGTGCTTTCGAAGCAGAGTTGTTTATGCACTTGGATTACTTTTCTTTTTATAAAATTTCTAATATCTGGTCTTTGTCCATGAATTATTGTTCAGCAGGGGTCTTTGAACACCACCCATCCTTCCCAAGTCTGAGTAGTAATAATAACATTTGCATAACAGACGTTTTGGTTTCCACTTCAACATTGAATTGACATTTAATCAGATTTAAATAAGAAACAGACGACCTGGAACGCAAATATTCATGGAATCGAGCGAGATTTGCATCTTGGTGAAACAACTTGACCGGTGTGGTACACCTGTTGCTCCATAATTGGCTAACAGCATTGAAAATTTGTTGTTTTACCCTAGTTTACTATCGCATTTGTCATCAGAGTATGGATAAAATAGTCAAACTCAAATCTACGTTTTCTGTTATTCTTAAATTTAGTCCTGGAATGACATTTAAAAAAACAAAATTCGTGCAACCAGATGTTCACCCGCAATGATGAATTCGCGAGGTCTTATAATAGCTAGAAATAAGCATTTGGAAGTATCATTCTCCAGTGTTGAGGCACATATAAAAAAAGTAACGAAATAAGTCTCGATGTTGTCGACTATCGATCGTCGTTTGTATAATAAAGTTTTGATGCTGGTCTATTATCTACTATTTCCCACACCTGTGACAAATAGAACGTTGCAGTTTTACAAGATCCAACAAGAATGTCTTTCTTGTAGAAGGAATGGTAAATATATGCATCGTGGTAATTTCTTTTACAGTTGCCATTAGACGAGAAAAGCATAGAAAAATATGCAAAATAAGACGATCTTAAGAAAAATGCTTTTGAATAAAAATATTCAGAAAAAAAATAGTTTTTAGCATATGTGACGCATTTCCATATCTTTTTATCTTCTGAAATTACAATTAAAATGCGGGAGATTTATAATTATAATTATTTTTGGTTATCATACGATAAATTATGAAAGTGTAAGTAATGACTATAAAATACTAAATTCAGATGTTGATGTGAATAATTACAATAGAAAAATTGCTGTTAAACGCTTATAATAGGAACATAGTTGTTTAATCAGAATAGGATAAACAATTTAACTCGTGATATTATGGTGAAACTTCATTACTGTTTCTGAAAAGAAATTTGATGGACCTTATCTTAATAGTTTTTCACTGTTCTCATCTCACATAGGATTTAAAAAAAAGTACATCAAGGATTTGTGCACGTGTACATACTTCGGGGATATGAACTCATAAGTTAATTTGCATCATATCGTGCGTGATGTGGCATTTATTAAGATAAACTTTTTTTCTCTCCACGGTGTAATTTTGTTGTAAAAAATTTTGAATATGGGCTGCTTATTCAATGAAGAATTTCAGACGGGAAACATGATTACGACCTATTTGTAAAAAAATCAATGCATTGTGTTTTTGCGGACTGCAATAGCGTATGTAGGGCCCTTGTTTGCCTCATTATTTCACCAAATGTCACTTAATATCATGAGTTCAACCAACATGCGTTTTCCTATTTTATTTATCAATTTTCCGTGCATCTCCTCTTCACATTTTCATTAAAATCACGTTACACTACACGAATGAACAAGCGACATATTTAATGTCACTGTTAGTTGTGATTACAATCCGAAGAGACATTTTTTTGGTTATTGGAGATTTTTTTCCGGCAATTTAATTAAAATTAGCGGACCTTGGTCTTATTGATTTACTATACCCTATGTAGTTCAAAAACCTACTTATATTAATTCTGCTATTCATTTTTGGGTTTGCCTCGGAGCTTATATTCTAGATAACGTTTTTATATATCTATATAAAATCCTTAGTACGTTATTTTTAATAACTTGAGCGGATTTGATTCGATTTAATAATCGATGATAATAAAAATGATGTTTTTTAATACTAAATTGCTACCCATGCGAGATCTTTATCCATAAAAGAGCTTAATCAAGTGTGCTCGGTTTATGCACATTGAAAACTTAGTTTCCAATTTTCTTTCAATTTTTCTTTCTTCAGAAATTTATTACTTTGATTAAAAAATCTGTTCAATTTTTTTAAATCCCCAAATTTAATTTATTCATGCACATCTTTCAAAAATTCCAGTATTTCGGAGCATGTGCTTAAATTGGACAACGTCTGATGTTTTAATACACACTTTCATTTCCATTAGTTTATTTATTTTCTTGATGTTGCTGTTCTTTATTTTCAATTGATTGTAGATGGCAGAATGATAATGCGTGAATTTTCAGAGAAACATTAGGAATTCTTCTGGGGACCTTCCCTAAACACGTTAGAATAGCGCAAAATTGAAGCGAAAAGTGCACTCAAGCATTTAATGTAATGTAATAAATTTAACCTTAATCTGACTGGCACCATGTGCCAAGAAGATGCTTTTGGATTGCATTTATTAAAGGCGAGCGTACTATGAACAAGCATAAATTGCTATACAATATGTTGTAGTCACGTTTGCAAACAAGTTTCGGTATCAATAAGACTAATTGACGGTTTACAAAGACGAAATAAGTTGATTAGACTTATGAAAATGCCTGATTTAACCTTAATTTGCACACATTAGCAAGGAGCAAAAAGTAAAGAGGTAGAATTGAGTATAACATAGCAGTTAGGAAATTTTGAATTAATACAACATTTCATTTTTAATGTCTGTTCGTTTGCAGAAAGAACTACCAAAAAATTTAAAATAAATGTTTTGTAAATGTTCTGGCTGCATAAACCAGTGGGTTGTGTGGAGTTAACCATAGATGGCGCTGCTTTTTATGTGGTGCAATCAATGGTGTGACATTAGATGGTTTGTTACTTTTTATAAGGCTTGTCGAAATTTAGATAATTTCAAGCCTTGTACACAGTTTAAAAATCTGTAAATTTTACAGCAAAAGTCGAGTACAATTTCAATTAAATGTCCATGTTGTTCAGTTGTTTACAAGCAAATAGCAACTTCCAGAAAACATAAATGATTGGAAAATTAAATATGACCTCTTGTGACAAATATAGGAAAAAATTACACAGCTGGTGTGGAGGTATTCTGTGAATCTTAGAGTAGTATTCCGTCATTTTTACGGAAATATTCCCTTATTATTACAGTAATATATTTACGGAAATCCGTACATTTCAAGGAACGATCCCGTTAACTTTAACGGAATTTTTTGTTACTGTCTAACATTAAAGTGGCGAATTATATCCCTCGAAGTACGTTGACATCAGCTAGTGATTAATATGTAAAAGAAGATAGTTTGTCAGATACATTGCCATTGATGTCCCTCCTATGACGCTCCATGGAAAGCGTTAAATTAGGACAGCTTTTGTTAGCCGGTCATCCCTCTTCGTTTCTCCAACTTGACAATAGAGCTTATTTGGAGTCCCATAGCTTCTTAAGCTAAGCTTAGATTGCGGAGGACTGATGATGGACAATGGAAACTCACTTGTGTACGAAATGCAAGAAACTGGATAGTCATCGTCAAGAAGTTGGCGAGAGACAGTCAATAACTTCAGCGCGGTTGACTTTAGTGACACTCATCAGGATTTTGATTTCAGAAAGTCCAGTTTGTCCTAAAGCTGCTGGTTGTGGCCAATAAAGCTGGCCATAGCTTATGGATTTAAGGCGTTCAAAAACATGCTTGATGTCGCTAGAGGTTTAAAAGAAAACATGGGATGAATTTCTTGCAAATCATCCAAATAACTCTTAATCGATAAGTTTGCCACTTGTATGCTTAGAACACTTGTGATTAATTGTGTAGATGTTTGCATCAAGTTTAATGCACGTTTATGCTGTGGTTCTGGATTTTCCTTGAAGATGCTGCTAGCCTAAATATGTACTTCATTCTCTGAATATTGGTATACACGACTAAACAAATGGGAGGTGTTTATGTATTTGCATGATGGATGTTCCTTGAAGGAGACCGCTCATTTAGCTTGCATTTCTTCTTATAAAATTATGTATATCAGGTTTTTAAAAAACTGGAAAAGTATTCCTAACCCGTATTTCGCCAGTTCATTACTCATAACAAGGGTATATTTGAATCTGTTCTCGTTACAGCCAATTTTTTTAAGTATTCAAGGATGGAAGAGTTGTAAGGACTGAATGCAGTTGAAAAAGCTACAAAAAACCGCCAGTCCACGCAAAAAAGTCACTAAGCAAACTAAGAAACTTTAGTCTTTTGTTCAGAATTGTAGAAAAAGCAGCCTGTTATCGGATTATTTGCATAGCGTCTTAGTACGAGCTTTATCTGTAATCTGAAGGATTTAATTTTTGCAGCATCTGATGTTTTTATGTCTCGGTCTTTGAAATAAAAAAAATTGTACGAACCAATCCGATGTCGCCGCGTAAATTATGGATTTTCAGCAGAATATATCTGCATTTTGAAATTGGCCGGACACCAAAGCTTATCGGCAAGTAGGTCGCTAAGTCCATCTCGCCAGTTAGCATATTGATTCGATCTACTTTCGAACAACGATCACGATTTAGTCGGTTATGCAACAGCAAGATTCGTGCAAAACGCCACGATCTGATTTGGGCATGGAAAAATATGGCATTTTTATCATGATAAACGTGCCAGGCATCCTTCATGGATGCAGAATTTCTATTCTTGAATCTAATTTGAAATCCGAAAATAACCCTACCAGGACAACTTCGATGATGGGAGTATTGACCTATCCCTTCAGATGTTTGGGCCTTTAATATTTAATCCGTGGTGTTCGAAGTTTGGGATACCTTCATAACCAACCTTAAACTCATTTTAGTACTCCTGCAGGGTTTCAGATTCATTGTTCACAACTGACACAATATTGATTGCCTAAATATGCGCACTAATTATAAATTGGCGGAATTAATTTTGAAGTCTTGTAACTAAAATTTCATTTAATGGATTGAGGAATGTGGATTATGCATTGAATGTTGCTGTTTATTCAAAGTAAAGTCCATTATAGTTATAGTTACTTCCTGAGCGTGTATTTTGTCAAACAATTTGCAGTATATGTATACTTGTACATATAGGTATGTGTGTTTACAAGCCATTCGCGTGTATATTTGGATATGTCAATTCACATTTTATGACATTCATAAATATTGACACATTTAGACATGTCTTATACTATGGCCATGACAAAGTAGGACATGCATATACAGTTATATTAAATTGTTTACGCATGCTGTAAATGTAAATTGATCTTTCCGTGTTGCTGGCAGATCATGTTATTAATGTTGTTTATGCTTAAACAAGTCTCTGCACTAGAAATGTCAGGTACAAACTATGACTTATAACCTGACCTGGATGTTTTTGATTCGACACACATCCGAATATTTACAATGTTTGTGTATTTTACTTGAGAAAAGCAAGATTGAGAAACTATTGTAGTTTGGAGACATTTTTTTTTATATTTAACGAAAATGGAAGTTTGGAATTATGAATTTAAGTTATCATAGGTACTATAATGTGATTCCCAAATTGAGTAGTTCTTTTGTAATATTTTGAAGACGAAGTTTATTTTGAAACTTAACTGTTTACACACCATTACTGCGTATATTTGTTTTTGAAGGACTGCCTGCATATCATGTTAGCTTAACTATATGTATTACTCAGCTTTATTTTGGTTGTCTTGGTTGTATTCCATAAGCCCTTTCCTTGGTGAAAAAAATAACCTAGTCGAAATCTCGTTTGATATTTTAAAAGATTTGCATGTCTGGAAAACTACATTAGGCTAGGGTTACTATGGATGCGAATGCGAACGAAAATATGTTCTGACGAAATCCTCGTCAGAACAATGTGGTTA
>JAQGAE010002557.1:0-17348 GCA_034696685.1 Julus scandinavius | reverse complement strand
ATTGATTATGAAACATGTTATAAGCATCCATAGCATGAACAAGGTGGTGGGGTGAATATAAATTTTACATACTGTACGTATGGTCATACCAGGAATTGGACACTTTTGGACATATACTCGTATATTCATTGCTCATCGATAATTAACTAAGGTGGATTTCTGACCCATATTACAAAGTCATTGCCATGGCTAAATATGGTCCATACGTGATTCAGAGAGAGAGAGAGACAAATATGACCCGTAATTAGGGGCAAAAATGACCCATTTAGGGCCAAATAATAAACCATAGAATAAAGGGCCAGATGTAGCACATAAAGGCTAAATATGACCTCAAAGAGGGCCAAATAAGACCCATATAGGTCCAATTATGACCGATAGAGTACCAAATATGACCCACACAGTGCCAAATATGACTCATCAAGGGCCAAATTTCCCAAACATCCCAGCATGGCCAAATAACTCATACAGGGCTAAATATTACCCATAAAGGGCCAATTATGACATATAGAGGGCCAAATATGACTCGTACTGTCGTACATGGCCAAATATTATCCAACATGGCCAAATAGGACTCGTACAGGGCTAAATATTACCCATAAAGGGCCAATTATGAATAATAGAGGGCTAAATATTACCCACACATGGTCCAATATGAATCATACAGAGCTAAATATGACTCGTACATGGCCAAATATAACCCATAAAGAGCACATTATGACCCATAGAGGACCAAATATTACCCACACATGGCCAAATATGACTCCTGCTGGACCAAATATAAACCATAGCACTAAGCTAGCCCTGGTGAAAAAAACCATATAACCAATAGAGATTATTTGGACACTTTATTGATTTTAATTAAATTGTTTTCTATGGTACCTGTATTGACTTCTATGGTTTAGCTGTATTGACTGAACAATAGATACCAACAGAAAACCATAGAAAATAACTGAAACCAATAAAACCAATAGAAATTTTCTATTGGTACCAATAGAAAACAACGTTCCAAAAACAATAGAATACAATAGAAATCTATTGTTTATGGGTCATATTTGCCCCTTTATGGATAAATATCTTCATCAACAATATATTGTCCACTATTTTCAACTCACGGCACGCACAAAATGTTTTTATGGAAAGATTAGTGGACATATACATACTATAGAAGGTAATATTCTCCTACTTCTAATTTTCGAACTTCAGTGCATATACTTACAGATCCTCCCCGGCGGCACAGGTTGACAAAAACATTATGCTACATACAGTATATGTATCTTTAATTAAAATATTGTTTAAAAGAGCCATAAAACTTTACCTTTTGCCTCTGTTCTGCTTTTTAATGCTGTTCTATTTAAAATAGAAAAAAAATTTTTTGTTTTGAAACAACGGTTTTTTTTAAAGCCCGGATTTGTGAATTTGGTTTCAACTTCAAGTATTGTTTAATACAATATTTAAATTTTAACCGGTGTGCCGCAGTGAGGGATCTCTCCGAGTATCTCACCAATTACCGAAAATTGAGATGGTCGAAAATTTACCTTCTATGTACTATGTAATGTATATTTTCACTAATCTTTCCACAAAAAACATTTTGTGTGCCGCGAGTTGAAAAATAAGTTGCTGACTTGCTGTTGCTGATGATATTAAGGGCCTTCTTAGGGCCGGTTGCACCAACAAAGGTTAAGCTAAACCTAAGGTTTTAACCTTGAGTTAACTAGGAAAAGCATTGCACCAAAGGAAGTTAACAGTTGACCATTGGTTAACTTGAAGAAAACCAATGAGGCTAACCCTGAGGTCAACTCGTGGTTTTATATAACCTCAGGTTAGCTAACCTTTTATTTAACCTTTGTTGGTGTAACCGGCCCTTAATGAAAGTTCTCTAGAAAACAACAGTAAGTAAAGAATTCATTAAGTAGCCTATTATTGTGGGAGTGGAGGGGGATTATTGGGAACAGTTACAACAGTTACCCCCGAAATCTGCATTTTTTTTTTTTTTTTTTTTTTTGCAGTAAAAGTGAAATTTGTCTGCGTTAAAAGTGGGATTTTTAAGGTACAAACGCTAGTTTTTCAGAAGTAATAGTGTAATTTTTCTTAGGTAAAATACATTTTTTTTGCAGTAAAAGTCACATTTTTTTGCAGTATAAGTCACATCTTTCTGCATTAAAATTGCGATTTTTGTTAGGCAAGTATAATTTTTTTGCATTAAAAGTAAGTTTTCAGCTTAAAATAATTTCGCTTTTACCTAAGAAAAATCGCTGTTTTAATTGCATTTATATGCAATTAGTCCAGAATTTTGGAGTGGATTTGCGTAAAATAGTTTCGCAAGTCCACCCCAAAATTCTGGACTCTATCCCCGCTCAAAACAATGTGATGACATATTCGACCATGGTCATGTTTAATAATTTTCACGTGCTACTGATTATTTTAATAGTATTTTCTGATTTAAAACCATTTCTCATACTCTTTATATACCATTTCTCATCGATTGGACCATAGAAAAAAGTGCAAATGACCCTGCTACACGTTTATCTAAAACGGTCCAAGTGTTTCATTATTTACAGGTTAGTGACTAAAATTAGTTGCAACATGTAATCCATTTACTTTGATATTAGATTGGCAATATAGTAGTTAACGCGTATTATGCAAAACCATTAATTTACGCAATTTTTTTTTATAAGGAGGTAGGTATTTTACCGCGTATTATATTTCGAAATATGGGAACATTGCCTCTAAATTTACATTTTCTCGACTGCTTTTGAAGAGCATAATCTCTTATTCTTGCATTAAATATAATCCAAAACAGCGTGCGGTCCACTCGAGTGTACGCTGCTTTTGCACTTAAAAATCATCCTTATATCGGAGCAATTGTAATTAATGGCTTGTTTTCTGCATGGCATGAATATTATCGGGTGAGTGCTTCAATGGTATACTATATATATAAGAGCAACGTGTTTTTCATCATATTGCACTCACTACTCATGAAAATTTTCCTTTTCAGAATATATATATATATAGGACCTATATATACGAGTATATTTCCTAGCCGTAAATGATGGCAGGTAAAAGATAGGGCAAGCTTTTTTCCTCTTCATTGAATTCGACGATGGCAAAAAACACGACCACCTGTTAGACTTGAGACGTTTTTGAAATGGTAAATGTCACGCTACATTTCCCACCCATGAAAACATTCCGAGCAATTTATAATTCAGTGGTGAATAATTGCCATTTATTTCCTTTCAAGCATAATGTAATGCCTGTGCACTCTTCTTATCAATGACACCGTTTATCCATTCCCAATGCATGTATATACACTACTGCTGCTTGCTAGAGATAAAGACCTTAAGTAGTTTTTAAAAAAAAGGTTCTCTAGATCCTGTTTAACTCTCAATTCACCGTTTTAAATATCTCTGCTAAAATAAACCTTTTTGTTTTCACTTTGGCAATTTCTTGAATGCCCAATTAACGTTGGAACACTGCCATTTAACAATAACAATTAAAATTTCGTAATCTTGTTTGTGGATGTTTGAAGTGAATTTTGTTGGGGATATATCTACAAAAATGTATGTTGTATGAGGGAGACTGCATGGGGAGCATTGAGACAATTTTTACTAAAATATTTTTTCCGCGTTCAATAATTGTCGTATTGATCTAAAATGGTAGGGGCCATTCAAAAAAGACACCACATGGTATCAACTTTAGCTCTAACTTCCCTTTTCCATCCCTTCCCCCTCATAGACGTCCTTAATTTGTTTGAAAATTAGGGTGTCCAGAAATTTTGTTGTAACGTACAAAGGCATATATACAATATATATATTTACTGTCCTCATGACGAGTAAGAAAGAATTTAGGTGGTGGGGGAGGGTGTCAGGGGTAGAGTCCCTCTCTCTAGTCTTGCCTGGTCTGATTCTGGTTGCATTTGTGTTTGGTACTCTGGTAGGGTGGACTAGTACGAGGACAGAATGTTGTCAATGTTGGGATTTGTTAGTATCTAGACGGTTGCTATACTGGGTACCCTGGTGAAAAAAAATAGAAACCAATAGAATCTCTATTGGTTCCTGTATTGACCTTCTATTGGCTTCTATTGACTTCTATGGATTAGCTGTATTGACTGAACAATAGATAACAATAGAAAACGATAGAAAATAACTGAAACCAATAAAACCAATAGAAATTATTTATTGATACCAATAGAAAACAACGTTCCAAATAACAATAGCAATCTTTATTGTTTTTTCACCAGGGTATAGTTCTGTCGCAGGTGCGGCAGGCGATAGGCTGTATTTATTTGTAAATACTGAACAAGCTACAATGATAACAAAACATGGAAATTCAAATGAGAAGAACAGCAAGGGTAATCAAAAATTTCAAAATTTAAATGTTCAAACATGGCAATAAAATGTTCGTAGAGATCATGCTGGGTAGCGGAATTGAGCGTGATGGTGTAGGGGATGTTTTGCTGGTCTGAACTTGGTCCATTAGTTACAGTGCACACTTTGGAATTGTTGGACACACATGTTATGGCAACAATGAACGTACGACTTCAATCCAGAAGGCGATGGCATCTTCCAGGACGATAATGCCAGAGTTCACCGAGCTAACAATGTCCTGGACAGGTTTGATGAACAGGATGTACTTTTTACACATGGATTGGCCACCGCAAAGCCCAGATCTCAATCCAATTGAGAATCTCTGGGATGCTATTGTGCTGCTCATCCGCAAGGAGACCACACCACCTTCAAACACTGCTGCTTCATACCAAATGGTTAACTCTTGATGTAAAAGTATTGCACTTTGGAATTGTTGGACACACATGTTATGGCAACAATGAATGACTTCAATCCAGAAGGCGATGACATCTTCCAGGATGATAATGCCAGAGTTCACCGAGCTAACAATGTCCTGGACAGGTTTGATGAACAGGATGTACTTTTTACACATGGATTGGCCACCGCAAAGCCCAGATCTCAATCCATTTGAGAATCTCTGGGATGCTATTGTGCTGCTCATCCGCAAGGAGACCACACCGCCTTCAAACACAGCTGCTTCATACCAAATGGTTAACTCTTGATGTAAGTGTTGCACTTTGGAATTATTGGACACACATGTTATGGCAACAATGAATGTCTTCAATCCAGAAGGCGATGGCATCTTCCAGGATGATAATGCCAGAGTTCACTGAGCTAACAATGACCTGGACTGGTTTGATGAACAGGATGGACTTTTTTTACTCATGGATTGGCCACCGCAAAGCCCAGATCTCAATCCAATTGAGAATCTCTGGGATGCTGTGTGCTGCTCATCCGCAAGGAGACCACACCGCCTTCAAACTCAGCTGCTTCATTCCAAATGGTTAACTCTTGATGTAAAAGTGTTGCAGAATCTGGTGGAATCAAAAGGAGGCCCAACCCGATACTAAGATGCAGGGCTCAGGAATTATTGCCAGTGGATAACATTTGGGGTGGTGGTAAAGAGAAGGTGGGACAAGGGAAGGGAGGGGATGGGAGTGGGAAAGCAGGAGTATAGTAGGCAAATGGACATGGGTGGGGCATCTGGTGAGCAAGGAAAGGTGGGACGAGGACGGACAAGGGAAAGTGGGTTGGGGATGGGACAAGAAATCAAAATACAGTAGACATTTGAATACTGAGGGGTCATGGGGAATTGGGTACTTTGTAAGGGTGGGGGTGGTCATGGAGCGGAGGATATATTACAATGTATGAATGAACCAGAGTCGCATGTTTTTGAAACTTCAACTACCAGATGGAAACATAAGATGTGACCATGAATGAATTGACCAATTTTTCTTAGAATTAATTCAGAAATAATTTTAGCATATCAACTAATCAATAGATGGTACATTAAATGTCTAAATTTGTCCGATGTGTCGTCATACGCTTGAAAAATTTTCCAGAAAAAACCTCCGTTATTTTCTGAGAAAATTGTGATTTGACTAAACTGAAAGATGATAGCATTGTTATCCAGTGTCTTGCCCCTAAAATCTTTTCTAACGTTTAATGCATTTTATGTATTGGTATCTTGGGCATTGTCTTCAATATACAAAGATAAAATGTATCCACTTTTATTAATATGATAAAATTGTACTGTACTTCAATGTGGGAGGCAGGCTTTTATTATTAGTTGATTGTTGTGTACATCAATAGTGAGGATCACGTTAACGTTTTCGTGAAATATCTTTTGTAGTTATAAATAATCTTTGGATGCTGGAGTTCCTGCTGTAATGAAAACATGAAAGAAAAAGTTAATTAATTCTCCACATGCTCTTTGATCTAGCATCTTTGAGTATCAAACAATACCTTTTTCTTATATATATTATATTATACCTATATGCATGCAGATTAGATTGACTTGTAGTGTATTTTGTGTATTTGGTTTTTGGGTCCCATGCGGTATCTCGAAGTATATTGGGGGCAGTGTTGTGAATTTGTACTTCAATTTTACATTATTTTATTAGTAAGTATCGATAAGTCTTTTTTTAAATACATTGGTTAGTATCCATACCTTTTTCAATATTTTTGTTAATATCGATACTTTGGTGCGTATCGATGCTTTTTTCCCAATACTTTTGTTAGTATCAATACTTTTTAAATATTTTTGTTAATATCGATGCTTTTTTCAAAATCCTTAGGTCAGTATCGATACTTTTTTAAATCCTTTTTTCACTATCGATACAATACTTTTTTAAATACTTTGGTCAGTATCGATGCTTTTTTAAATATTTTTGTCAGTATCGATACTTTCTTAAAAATCCTTTGGTCAGTACCTAGCGACACATTTTTTCCCAATTCTTTCTTCAGTATCGATATTTGTTTAATACTTTTTTGATTTGTTGGTACTTTTTTCTAGAACATTGGTTAGTATCGATACATTTTTAAAAATCCTTTGGTTAGTATCGATACATTTTTAAAAATCCTTTAGGTAGTATCGATACATTTTAAAAATCCTTTGGTTAGTATCAATACATTTTTAAAAATCCTTTGGTTAGTATCGATACATTTTTAAAAATCCTTTGGTTAGTATCGATACATTTTTAAATATCCTTTGGTTAGTATCGATACATTTTTAAAAATCCTTTGGTTAGTATCGATACATTTTTAGAAATCTTTTGGTTAGTATCGATACATTTTTAAAAATCCTTTGGTTAGTATCGATATATTTTTAAAAATCCTTTGGTTAGTATCGGTACGATACTTTTTTAAATACTTTGGTCAGTATCGATACTTTTTTCAATACATTAGTCAGTATCGATACTTTTTTAAAAATCTTATTGTTTGTATCTAGCGATACATTTTTTCTCAATTCTTTCTTCAGTATCGATATTTTTTCAACACTCTGTTTAGTTTTGTTACTTTTTTCTAGAACATTGGTCAGTATCCATACTTTTTTAAAAATAATTAGGTCAGTTTCGATACTTTTTTTTAAATTCTATGGTCATGCAGTATCGATACATTTTTTCCCCCAAATATTTCTTCAGTATCGATATTTTTTAAATATACTTTGGTCAGTATCGATACATTTTTTCCCCAATTATTTCTTGGGTATATCGATATTTTTTAAATACTTTGGTCAGTTTCCATAATGTTTTCTAGAACATTGGTCAGTATCGATATTTTTTTCAATACTTTGGCCAATGTCGGTATATTTTATTTTAAATCCTTTGGTCAGCATCAATACTTTTTTTCAGTTCTTTGGTCATATCGATCATTTTTTCTTTCACAATACTATTGTCATCATCGATATCCAGCATCGATACTTTTTTTTCATTACTAGTCATATCGATACTTTGTTTTGATATTAATATCGATGTTTCAGTTCCTGTATATGAATAAATGTGTCCAATTTTTGGTCTATATATGAAGAGAAGCATGTCTGAGCATGTTAAGCTATTATTTCAGCAATGTCAAGATTTCATTTTTTTTATGGTTTTTTTTTTTTTTTTTTTTTTGTATAGTGGTATTTCAAGAACATGCAGTGAAATATCACAATCATGATACGTTAAGCCCTAGGATTTCCAATCCGACATGGTCCTAGTGTATTTTTCTAAAAATCGTTAGTATATAGTAGACATTGAAATCCATCCAATTATGATGCATGTACAAATGAAAGATTAGCTCGTACGCATGGCTGGCAATAAGGAAAACCACAGAATTTATGAAAAGCTGTTTCCATCGAGGCTTGTTCAATTTTAAATTAAGCCTGACTAATTCCTAATAAATGAGCTAGTCTAAAATTGATGCCTTTTTAATTGCGTGTCAGGGACATGTACAAAGTTTGAGGATTTAAATGATCCGCACACATGTGTTATATGATGTATAAAACGACGAGTATTCAAGATTTTTCAAAGCACATATCATTTCCCAAATGGATTCAATGTTTGTTTGTTTGGATTGTATGTTTTTCTTTGTATACGTCTCATTGATTTCTTGTCCATGGTATTTGCGTCTTACAATTGTGTATACGACGAAACCATTCTTGTACATGTTGCGTAAGATGTTTTCAGGAAGCACCCATTAAAAGAAGACAGAAATCCATTTTTATCATCTTTATGTAGAGACCGTATATAAATCTTTATTATGGGAATTTTCGGACGAGGGTATTATTTGTTAAATCGCGTGAATTTCTTAGACATAACCATCTATTTTCAAATGTCAGCCTTGGCCCTTTGCTAATGTACATTTATTCAATACATGCCTGGGAACTGTGATATACAGGAGGTGATAAATTCCAGAGACAGGTATTTATTATCTCTCCAGTATACGTGATAGGTCAATACATAGTTTTACATATATTTATCGTGTATTTTTGCTGAATCTGGGTAGTATTACTGTCGTCTTAAGCTTTATATACTTGGCTGAATGTCAGCAATGAAAAGATATATTTATATATAAATTAAATCTCTATAATATCTATTTTGACCCAATTGTACCACAAAAAAATGAGAACTATTTTCATAAATTCGTAACTTTTTGTTTTTTAATTAAAGTAAATCCAATTTTGCACAAATATAGGCAACAAACGCACGAAAAAAATAGCTACACCTATTGTATACCTCGCTATACGGCCTTTCGCTATAATGGCTTTTTTATTATTAATTATGGCACTGTTTCGATTTACGGCCCACAATGTTTCGTTATACGGCCAAAAAAAAGTGCTGTAATTAAAGAAAGTGGCTCAACAATGTGATAAATTACCTCAATTTGGACAAAAATCAGATTGGATTTGGCTAACAATGAAACAACTTATTGGTTTCACTTCGTATATCCAATTTTGCATAAATACAGGCAAGAAACGCACGAAAAAAAATAGCTACACCTATACCTCGCTATACGGCCTTTCGCTATAACGGCTTTTTATGTTTAATTATGGCACTGTTTCGATTTACGGCCCACAATGTTTCGTTATACGGCCTAAAAAATGCTGTAATTAGAGAAAGTGGCCCAAAAATGTGATAAGTTACCTCAATTTGCACAAACCAGATTGGATTAGGCTAAAAATAAAACAACTTATTGGTTTCACTTCGTTTAAGAAGGGTAAAAAAAACGAAGATCACAATGCAGAAAGAAATGATTCGTTATACAGCTTTTTTTGCTATACGGCCAACTTTCCTGTAACGTATCTAGGCCGTAAAGCGAGGTATGGAACAAAACACCTATTTCAATTTGTACAATTGTTACTGTTTGGTCAAGTTCATCCCGGGCGGCCAGATTTCGGCGTCTTAACTCTTTGACATCACGAATCTTTGTTCGATATACTTTTTGCATCAAATTCCCCCAGATGGAATAATTAACGGGTTTCATATCGGAGCTATTAGGTGGCCAAAGGGTAGGTGGTATGAAATCTGGAGTCTCTCGATGGAGATGTTGAAGAGTTTCTCGAGCGGTGTGTGCTGGTGCACCACGTGGTTGCTAGCGACCTGGAAAATCAGGGAAAGTCATGGAAATGATTAGTGGTCAGGGATAGTCATGGAATAGTGCACATTTCGGTGATTTGTCAGGGAAAGTCAGGAAAATTAGACAGTTGCAGTCTGGTAGCACTGTACTATCTGTAGCTGCTTGACTCGTGGTGACATTGAACTAAAATTAAGAATTTGACAGAGGAAGAAATAGACCATGAATTACAGTAGCTGAAGAAGACAAAACGACAGTTGTAATTTGTGGAGAGGCCGATTTCTTCAAATTAAAAAAAAAATGTTTGCAGCATTCTTTTTTTCTAAAATGCCTTTAATTATATTGAAAATGTAAAGTGGTTAAACCTTATTATAGTAAGCTTTTATGAAAAAGGACAATTTTGATCTGGTAAAATGGCTAACTTTGGTCAGGAAAAAAGGAAAGCTTTGGTCAGGGAAAAAGGAAAGCTTTGGTCAGGAAAAATCAGGGAAAGTCAGGGAAATTAGATTGCTAATTTTGGTAGAACCCTGCACCAATTTGCTGTAACACAAGTCCAAAAATGGCGAATATCTAGGGAAATTCGGTGCAAAAAGTGTACCGAACAAAGATTCCGTGATGTCAAAGAGTTCAGACGCCGAACTCTGGCCCCTCGGGATGAACTTGATCAAACAGTAATCGACTCGTCAATTGCCCCCACATCCACACATGTGTTGCAGCGGATGGAGGACACTTTGAGTACAAATTGCTGTTTTCGTACGTTTTTTGCCTATAATTGCGCAAAATTAGATTTACTTAAATATAAAATGTTACGAAATTATTAAAAAGGATTCCCAATTTTTTTGGCCACCCTGTATATATATTGCATATTTTGTTTGCAATAAAATATATATTAAGCAACCTGTTAATCAGAGAGTAAAACTAATAATATATTATATGGTAATGGTTGATTTTATAAATGCTTTTTTAAATGTGCTGCTTTTACGACTTCTTTGGTTTATAAAGTAGTTTCCTTTAAAGATATGCAGGACTGAAGAAATAGGTTTTGATGTTTTATATCAATATGTTGGCATACATTATCCTCTTTGTGGGTTCTAACGAGTTCTTGTGGGCTAAATGTACGCTTTATACAATGTTGAAATGTGCTTTTTTAAATTGTTATTATTGATCTGTTCTGATGCATCATGGGACTTAGACAGGCCCATTAATTGCGTCGTCTGTTTTGCTAGAAAATCATAATTATAAATCCCCTCAAAACGTTCGCTAACTATTGCAAAAATATATATATATTTGTTGTTGGCCCTCTCAATTTTACTCACTTCTAAAATTGTTATTAATTGCTACTTTTGTGTTCAGACTTCTTGATTATAAGTCTGGCAAAGTATGAAAAAATAAGATTTAATTTTATGATATCTGAAAAGATTAAACATTTTTTTTTTTTTAAATACAGGGTGGGCCAATAAAAAGTAAGCCAACTTTATAAAAATAATAAAAATGTTATTTGTTAATGGAATTTAATGAAAATTTGTACAAATATTGTTTTTCTCTTTACTTTCGAACTGCCTTCGTTCACGTTCTTTTTTAATGACGTAATAATTCGAATTTGTCTTTCAAAATGGCGTTTCAAAAAGAAATACGATATGTTATTTGCGTAAAACGAAAAATTACAGTGCTAGACAATTTTTGAAACTGTTTCCGGAGAAAGGTGCTAACTTTGAACACAAATTGAAATAAGGAATTTTTTTTGTATTCTGTTTAAGTAAACATGTACAAATTTTTAATAAATTTCATTAGCAAATAACCATTTTATAATTTTTATAAATTTGGCTTATTTTTTATTGGCCCACCCTGTACTTTAAATTGTTACGTAGAAATTATTTGTATACATAAATATGAACTTTTGCAGTATATTGTTATGATTTTAATTATGGCATTACGATGGCTTTGGACCATACATGTACACTTAATTGTTCTTCTATTCACCACATGTCCATATATGGGGTTTGCCATATACAGGGTGGATCATAATTCCTCGCCACCCCACATTTTTTCTTAAATCGTATAGTTATAAAAATTCTGTTGATGGGGGTAAATGGGATGTCACGTGTGCTCTATCCACTGATGTTGTTAATTTTTTACAATACGACCATTTGTGGACCGAAATCCAAATAATAACTTGAGACGTACCCGTAACACTTAGGCTAAAATATCAAATTAGGAAAAATAAATGAATGAGCTGTTTGTATGAAATAAACTGTTTTCATCTTTATTGGCAATTATTTAAACTTTTTAAAATGCTAATGAGCCAAAATTTAGTTAGATTGTGCGCCCGATCCTTCTGCTGCGCTGAGCCCACTGAGGGAAACACAATGAAAAAGTACGGTACCTGTACTTTTCGGTTTGCCCCACCTGTAACTGACCAGGGTCAGTTAGCAGGCACCAGACTTCCCCCCTCCCCCCTGTGAAACTTTTTTCCCGAGTGGACCATCCCGGGCCTGGTCCGCCATCTTTTCTTTGTCTTGTTTTTTGTTATTATACTTTTGTTTCTCACCCTGAACGCACCAATAAAGTGTGTAAGGAACATGTTCGTTATCCGGTATTTTCTTGGGTCCTGGGCCCTACCCAGAACCACCATGGAACAGCAGTTTGTGTAAATTGGGGTAACTTATCACATTTTTTGGCCACTTTCTTTAATTACACCATCTTTTTTTGGGGCCGTATAACGAAACATTCAGGCCGTAAATCGAAAAAGTCCCGTAATTAAAAAAGGCCGTTATAGCGAAATGCCGTATAGTGAGGTATAGGTGTACATTTCCATACAAGGTGCATGTATGATTCTTGTTGCTTAACGTACTGCAAAAGTTACTTTATGCAATTTTTTGTTTTATTTTGCATTTTTATTTCATTTGTTTACCCTTCTAAAAACCGCCGGTTAAACCGGAGAGCATGCTACAAGAGCATTTAGACCTTGTAATTTTTTCCACATGGGAATTCACCCGTGATATGCAATTATTTATTTTTCAAGTGATTTTATGCATGAAAGCTAGCATTTACATGTCTTTTAACATGCTCAATTTTCATAAGGCAGGCATTAATTTGGGTGGGTGGTATATATATATATGCGTGCTTCTATTCATAAATTGTTTTAATTGTCGCTAATACACGCTGACTGCGGTATTAATATAATTCATTTAATTGCTTATTTGTGATCAATAAAACAGCAACAGGTTTTGAATGTTAAATACTTGTTATTTTTCTGCATTTTTGAATAAGGTTTAATAACGTTTATTGTTATTTATAAATATATAATGCTATTTTACGCAGTTATGTTCATATATTCGATATCTGTTAAGGGCATTTACAAAATTACCAAAGTGGACGATTTATATATGGCACATGTAGTGATATACAGTATATACAAAATGCCATATATAGTCATATCAACAGTACAGTAACAAAACACCCATGCCTCGCTTTACGGTCTAGATACGTTCCGGAAAAGTTTGCCGTAAAGCGAAAAGCCATAATGAATCAATTATTTCTCAGCGTAAGTCTCATTATCAGCATTTTTGGCCGTATAACGAAACAAGGTGGGCTGTAAATCGAAAATGTGCCATAATTTAAAAGGCCGTTATAGCGAAAGGCCGTATTAAAAGTGGCTGTATAGCGAGGTTGTGCATGTACATGTAAATTATTATAGAAAATTATATCATAATCTGCCTTTCAATGCCATATCACATGGGAGACATGCTGTATATGGCATGTTTGTCCGTCATATATGGACAAACATGCCATATACAGCGGTGTCTCCCATTGGATATGGCATTGAAAGGCAGATTATGATATAATTTTCTATAATAATTTACATGTACATGCACAAGATTGATGTAGAGAAATGATGAAGAAGGTGTCAGAGTAAAATTGGCGTGATGATGATGCCCATATATCAGAGTACAAGTCCATACATGCATATGTGCAGTATTTATGTATTTTAATAGTATAAGTACAGTAGGTGCCATATTAATACTTAGATCCTTAAGTCTACTAATTCTTTAATTCCTTAATGAACATAAAATGCCATAGTATAGGCCATGCATGTACAAAGAGGTTTTTTAATGACACTATCAATGGGGATATCCATCCTGGCTTAATTTATAAGCTGAGGCCTAAAGGGGTTTAAACTTCAGACTAGGAAGAAATGGAGAGATCCACCCCAGACTAAGTTGAGACCTAAGAAATATTTAGTCCAGAAGTCAGGCTTAAATTAATTAAGCTTAAGCTGAAAAAATTGGTGATATCCACTGTGGATTAGCAATAACCTCAGGCTTAATGAGGCTAGTGGTCATTAGGCGTTAATATATTTGAATTACAAGAGTGATTAAAACGTTTGAATAACCCCATAGATAACCTTTTGTCTAGACCTCAACGTGTCCCAATATAATGGTGCATATCACAGTGTATTTAAATATATCGATGTGGTTATATGGATATAAATGCAATGTTTGGGGCTGTATTTCCATATATGCCCAATTTCTGATATGTCCATATATGGAATTTCCATATAAAGTTATCCACCCGGAGATATACTTTATTTGGTGTAATATTGTCATTCGCATAATGTTGTTTATCTAATTGACTGTACATAAATTAAAATTTATAGTTGTCCCAATTGTGTAATGGTATAGTTGTATTAATAAGATTTATTTATTTTTTCAGGTCCAGGCGATGACCGATTAAAAACATTTAGACATGTATGGAAGTACACTGTGTGCTTACTTCAGATTTGAAGGTCTCATAAACAGCATGGTGCCCCACTCTGAAAAAAAAAATACATGTAGTATTTTGTCGACATGTGAAGTGAATGTCAACGAAGAAAATGTGCAATAAGAAGATCTCTCCAAGTTCCTCGTTGTTGGCCTGATTAAGATGGAATAAACGGATTCAGCATTTCAAGAATTTGATTAAAGATGACGTCACATCTCTATACCTCCATCAGTTGTTATTGTAAGGAAATTTCAACGTCTACATGTTAACCACCACAAATTATGGTAAGGTTTGACATTCATTTTTTGTTGCATACTTTTACGTATTGTTGCTTAATAATGTTAACGAAGTCTAGTCCGTAAATCTAATGAGAAAATGTTTATCTAAAATCCCCACTGGCTTAAATTGTTGGTAAACCACAATGATGTTGGCTTTTCGTGCCAAATTGAACCCTCCTCCACATACACAAAACCACGGTCATTATTTTAATGGCGTGTATACAGTAATTATACTGTGCGCATTGTGTACAACTAACAATGCATTTTGGTAGCTCGATGGAAATCATGATTTTCATGATTTTGTCTCGTGTTCACTAACCACCACTATACGTAATGATGTCATGGGATGACAACGATGTAATTAGTCAAATAATACATGTCGAGTAGGAAACTTTGGGTGGTCATGGATTTTAACTCAGGTTTTATGAAAGATACTTAACTTTGAGGGGTGTTTTTAAACTAGTTTTATAGACGATCATGGTGGAACCTATTTGCAACACTGTTCTTAGTAAAAGTGTCCAACTATACCATCATTATACCATGCCACATATACCATCATTTTGGAAATAAAAATCATAACAATGTGCTTCAAGAATGCATTTTTCAAAATAGCAAAAAATGCATTCTTGAAGCACATTTTATGATTTTTATTTTATTACAAAGCTATTTAGGATAGCTTTGTCATCATTAAATTTACTTAGCAATAAAAATATCAATGGTTTCAAGCAACCTTTTAGGTACTATTTTATTGCAGTAATTTTTAAAAACGAGTATTTGTATTTGATTGAATTGAGTTTTGGTGATGTAGCAGATATGCTACACCATGCAACCATGTCATTTTTCGAAATGATATTTTTACATAGTTAAAAAATTGTATCATCAATTTTGTCTTGATTTCAAGTGATCTTTATGTAGAAAACGTTTCAACTTTTGTTATTGTGTTTGTGTTGAAATGTTCACAGAAATAATGTTTTTGGACTAGAGGAACCAGGTTTTGGTGCAAGTGGAAATGTTCGGTTACCAATATCGATTCCTAGGAATTGTAATTTTAAGTTGTTCTTTGACAACTGGTTTACAGGATATGGTTTATTTAGCAAATGAAGGCATACATCCACTACATGTAAGCTTCACTGCAATACATATAGCTTGACTGCAATTGATATAATCTTCACTGCAATACATA
Organism: Julus scandinavius; assembly: GCA_034696685.1. Taxonomy (NCBI): domain Eukaryota; kingdom Metazoa; phylum Arthropoda; class Diplopoda; order Julida; family Julidae; genus Julus; species Julus scandinavius. The sequence goes on along the minus strand of JAQGAE010002557.1, from coordinate 1,227 downwards.
TAGCTTTACTGCAATACATATAGCTTTACTGCAATACATATAGCTTTGCTGCAATACATATAGCTTTGCTGCAATACATATAGCTTTGCTGCAATACATATAGCTTTGCTGCAGCACATGTAAGCTTCTCTGCACTACATGTAATCTTTGCTGCAATACATGCAAGCTTCGCTGCAATACACATAGCTTCGCTGCAGTACATGTAATCTTTTGTGCAATACATGTAATCTTTTGTGCAATACATGTAATCTTTGCTGCAATACATGTAATCTTTGCTGCAATACGCGTAATCTTTGCTGCAATACACGTAATCTTCGCTGCAATAAATGTAAACATCATTGCTGTCCATGTAAGCGTTACTGCAAAACATGTAAACTTCACTACAAAACATGTAAGCTTTACTGCAAAACATGTAAGCTTTACTGCAATATATATTGCTTTACTGCAATACATATAGCTTCACTGCAATACATATAGCTTCACTGCAATACATATAGCTTCACTGCAATACATATAGCTTCACTGCAATTCATTTAAGCTTAGCTACAAATCATGTAAACTTCACTGCAATACATATAGCTTTACGGCAATACATATAGCTTCACTGCAATACATGTAAGCTTCACCGCAATTCATGTAAGCTTTGCTGCAATATATATTGCTTTACTGCAATACATATAGCTTCACTGCAATACATATAGCTTTACTGCAATACATATAGCTTTACTGCAATACATATAGCTTTGCTGCAATACATATAGCTTTGCTGCAATACATATAGCTTTGCTGCAATACATATAGCTTTGCTGCAATACATATAGCTTTGCTGCAGCACATGTAAGCTTCTCTGCACTACATGTAATCTTTGCTGCAATACATGCAAGCTTCGCTGCAATACATGCAAGCTTCGCTGCAATACACATAGCTTCGCTGCAGTACATGTAATCTTTTGTGCAATACATGTAATCTTTTCTGCAATACATGTAATCTTTGCTGCAATACATGTAATCTTTGCTGCAATACACGTAATCTTCGCTGCAATAAATGTAAACATCATTGCAATCCATGTAAGCGTTACTGCAAAACATGTAAACTTCACTACAAAACATGTAAGCTTTACTGCAAAACATGTAAGCTTTACTGCAATATATATTGCTTTACTGCAATACATATAGCTTCACTGCAATACATATAGCTTCACTGCAATACATATAGCTTCACTGCAAT
>JAQGAE010002556.1:0-17356 GCA_034696685.1 Julus scandinavius | reverse complement strand
AATAAATACACACAGGCCCCCAAAAGTGCATATACGGACAGCAGCTGGCAAGTAGCGCCGCGGTCAACGATAATCGGTCGTTTTAAAAAACACGCAAAAGGGATGGACCCATGTGTGAAAGACTCGCATGAAACGTAGCATCCCAACAAATTGCAAAATTAAATATCCTATAACCATAAGGCGATGGCACTATACATATATGCTTAAGCAATAACTATAGATATGTAAAATATGGAGAGTAAAAAATGAGAAATTATGCAATTGCGCTTACCACTCAATCAAATTGTACAATGTCTGTCTGCATGATTTGCAGGTCAAGCTTGGCAATAATTCCTGCTATATATGTACATCAGCATTTAACTAAAAAAAATAAAAAAATAAAAAAATTAAGCGAATATGTTAACGCCCAGATAATTAAATAAGCGATTTTACAGAACAAAACATGCAATCCTAATCGTTAAATTGACCGGATCCACCAAATTAAATGTTAACGATAATTACCAAGGCGGTGTGGTTTATAGTATACCCAACACGCAAGTAAATGAAATTGCACATTTTTCATGTAACTTAAGACGGGTCTCCACCAAGACGTACATGTACATATACATGCACGTATTTACAAACATATGCAAAAAAGTTTGCTCTCCGGGTTTGTTTTGTAAATATATGTAAATATCAAAATTGTACAGCTATTAAAGACATTTAATAGGTGCACAATTTTGATATTTACATATATTTACAAAATGGCGGCTGAAACAAACCCGGAGGGCAAACTTTTTTGCATATGTTTGTAAATACGTGTATATATACGTACATGTACGTCTTGGTGGAGACCCGGCTTTAGTGATTATTCAGAAATATACATATTTGCGAACGTGTATTGTTTTAGTATACGCAGTTTTGATAGAGTATTTGCATCAGACAACTGTATACTGTACATAATATAGTTATAGATTTTTCAAATCAAAATATATCCGCTATATTTAGGTTAAACCAATTGTTTAATACAATGGATTAATGCAGACAGCTAACATAACGTTATTCTGCCACGTATATTATTGTACATGTATATTAGACCATAAAATAAAGCAATGTGAATGTAAATTACAATGTAATTTGAGGTGAAAGTTCACTATGGATAAGACCTTTGGCAATGAAATTATTAAAATCCATCATTGATAAGAAAACTCGAATACAAAACAAAAATGCAGTTTATATATATGTTCCCCAATATTTTTGTAACTATACTATGCAGTTGTAAGTTGTTATTAAAAGTTCACGAGTTGTTTCACATCAACGTAACCTATGTAGGCTATCATTCAAATGAAGTATATATACACGTACATATATAGGCAACACTTTCAATAAATTTAGCTGCTAGGGCTTGTCCGTATATATGGGTGATTAAAAATGGCGTCCTCGAAATGGTCCTGCCCCAAATGAATGCTTAAAGCACAAGAACGTTCGCCAAACACGTTACACGCATTTTAGGAGGCTAACAAAAGCTGGGCGTAATTAGGCGTCAGAAATGTGGGCAATAAAAGTGGGAGATGCCATTGTCATTTAATTCCAATGAGAGCAACAAAAGAGCAGATTCATTTGATGTCTGAAATATAACGTGATAACGAATAAATAGAGAAAACGCACAACGTATATGTGCATATTACACACACACACAGACATGTATTGAATACATTGTTGTCGCGTTGGACGACGCAAAAGACAATAGATGGCAAGGGGACGATTTATGGATTGCGTGCAGTTTGCTATACCGGCTTTCAAAATACGATATTAGACGCATCCGTGTGGTATTTGTATTTACCATGGTAATTAACCGTGATAATAACACGGCAAACGAGAAAAATAATTCATGTAGCGCGTAAATTACCCAAATTTCTTCGCGTATTTGCGCGTTTAATTATACATAGAAGTGCTGTCATTCATGGCGGCAAGATACAGAGGACACTGTTCCGTGCCTCTTGACACTGGAAAGTGTTCAATGTTCAACGCAAGTTTATTAAATATTAAACATGTGACACCACGATCTTGCATTTTACATGTTTTTTCATGTTCCATCCGGAAATACTGCATGAAAGAACGCTCCTCGCGCACGCGCACATTCACATCCGCTGAAGTTAGCGTTTCCGGTTGGAGATACTAACCTCTGACTTGAAGGCTTCTTACAGATGAAATAATCTACTTTGATAAGATTGGCTTTTTATAATTAAAACTTGGAAAATGATATATAAAAATAGTTTTAAATGACTTCCAAAAATGCCTAAACGGTATAGTTTACTCCAGTGCATATTTTTTACGTATAGTTCGTGTGCATCGAGTGCAAGTGGATTCGTGACCTTTCATTTAACGATTTGATAAACAAAAATATCGTGCTAACGCGGCGTTAACTTCCTGCTGTCTCGCTATATCAATAGTGGTCAAAGTAATAATTATGGCGGCGCTAGTGTAGCATAGCGGGCCTTAGGAGAAAAGCCAATCTTTAAGTATTTAATGGGATGGAAAACAACAATGGAACCGCGGGCCTTCCTATTAACCTTTTGTACGTAAGACACATTATTATGATTTATTTGTTTCCACACAATTCGCTCTCCGTATGAAATGTTAAGCCCAAACAAAACATTTTGTAGGGCCACACACGACACCCAAATTGCATGCGACACAATAATTTATCCACGTTTTAAATATGGGTTTATATCGTGAAAAATTCACGAAGTTGTACTCGTGTCTGTATTGTTCCCAACTACAGGGATATTTATGAATTACGTTGCTATGGCAACAGCGTCGTTGCTTCAAAATATGAATGCGTCAAAATGACACTGGTCCATGGGGGTTAATTCCGCAATTACAATTTCGAATATTCAAATGGTCCTTAAGCAAATACTTCGTTTTTCTACAGTTATAACAAGCATATGCTGTATATAAAAACCACCTATGGACTCACATTGTGTATGTTTATCGATAATATACAAATTCCGCATTTATTTTGACACAGGTGGCGCTTATTTGTGTCTTAAAACCGACCAATTAAGAAAAATTAATGTTATTTATGTCAATGGTAACATTATTTATTTATGTATCGTATATAAAAATAAGTGTACACAAGGTTTCCAAAACATTTTTTTTTCAAAATCTGTTGTTTGTTGTAATACCATGCTAAAAAGCCCACCTGGAGCGCTGTAATGCAATTTGGCCTATCATTCAAAATGTAAACCTTGCAAAGAGCTGCCATTAATAAACCTTTATACTTTATGATATTGAGGCAAATCGTGCATTGTTTACAATAGGGGCTATATGGATCCGTTGCGGTGGGTTAATGTGCTAATTAATTGCAGTTTTAATGCTACCCAAAACTATACATATGCATTATACCAATTTATGTATGTGCAAACTCCCGATTTAGCACCCCCTGCTGGTGTATGAACTTTTATATTGCATTTCCAATATGGCCGCGCCTGAACAAGGCTAATTAAGCGTCGAGTCGTTATCTATAAATAATCGAAAAATAATATTTTTCAGATATAAATTTAGAAATAGTAACCATAACTACGATTCAACACTATTCACAACTATGGTGACCGTAATTAAAAATGGGTTCATACTGAACTAAAATCTATAGCTAAATCAAGATAAAAATCGATTAATATACAACGCTTATTTCCCATAGCTTTGAAAGAGATAATACAATGTAAAATACAATATAAAATTACTTTGGGCTTTGCATAATACAAGAATTGACGTCATGAGAACCACGAACACATTACAATATATAAATTACCTATACAACCATGCATGACTACGCCTGCATAGGTAATTTTTTGTATAATGTACATATACTATATACATTTATGATTATTAATAGCAGCCAGTGTATACGTCGTATACTTCATGAATTTTTGAAGCAAATTTCACAAAATGGTACCTTAACAACAGCTACATATATAGTAGTTTGAAATGTCTTAAACTCTTCATACTCTGCTTTTTTTTCCTTCCTTATTTAAATATCGCAATGACAAACAGGCATAGGTTCATAAGTTCGATATTCTTTGCACAAACGCGTATTAATTCGTGTGTATCAATACCCATGGCTTTGTGTATAAACTGGAGGCCAATGTTTATTAATATTCAATTTGAGTGACACCAGTGGCTTAAGTTTTTATCATCGTAACTACGTTGCCATGAATATTAAATGAGGTTTTGGGATAGGCTGTCACCTCTAACTACAAAGGTTCATACGTTGATAAATAAATAGGCAAGCAGCTTATAAGTTTGCATCAATCTCCCTGAAACACAAAAACACTGTCCATTTTCCGATTCGATTTAATAATTTATTTTTCGTCAAAGTTCCGCTCCCAATGTTTACACCTTTGTTGTGTCTTTATGTTGACACTTATTTTTCATTGTGCCACTCTTAGAAACGTTACTAACGCGAATCATTTTTTTGTTGTCGCCATCAGCGGATATCTATGTGGATGATATTGAATATTGAAATGCATTTAAAATTTATGACGTGGATGCAAAAAAAAAAAAAAAATATTTAGCAAAAACAAGCAAGGAAGCCTAAATACAAACCTCTGAAAGGCAAACCAATATCGGTACAGGAAATATCAATGCGACCCTTTAGGATATTATCATTATTTTTTGTACTCATGAACAAATGTATCGGCTTTGCACAAAAACCACAAAGTCTGACTAGAACACCTTTGACGGAAACGGAAAATAAACAACCATGTTTACCGTCATGTGTATACAGTGTATATATATATATACATACTTGTATGTTGTGGGTTCTTTACGATATACAAGAATATTCGTTTAACGCTTCTTTTCAGAATCTTAACTTATTTTATTAGTCTAATTATGATGTTTCAAATGATTATTTCTATAGATTTTTAAACGTACTAATTATGAATGGAAAGAATCTTGATCCTTTTATAATTTCATTGCCACCTGAAGTGTATAATTTTATTATTTAATGTCTGGTATATTTAAAATAACCAATATATGTATTGGTATATTTAAAACATAATAATTATTTGTAGTACTTTATTTTATTACTGTATGTGCGAGTTAAGGGCACATCTTCATGCAGTAATATTGGCTAAAATGCATACTTGAGTCATTTTTTCGTTAATTATTACTCGAAACATGGAAAGTATATATATAAATATATCCTAAAGGTAGGTTAAAACGCGCTGATAAAGTAACTGAGGCTATAATTATAATCCAATACTAAAATAGACATTAAAACAAGAAAAGTCCATTCGAATAATGATACCATTTCAAAGTTCACTGAGCAGTTCAATGACCACACTTAAGGTGGGAAAAAGGCAATCAAAGCAGAAAATCTACATAGCAATTATGGGCTATCTCGCGTATTAATCATCATTATAACAGATAATAAAAAAGGTGTAAAGAAGTTAAAGGCGAAAAGCCGTATACCGTCCTAGTGTTGCTTGCATTAAAAAAAAAAAAAACTAGTTTCAAATGATTTGTAATTTGACGTGTACAGTATTGGGCAGCGTGTTTTAATACAATGGCAATAAACATGTACTAAAATACATTGTTTATGTTTTGAAAATTCAAATTTACTATTTGAAATAAACGAAATTTTTATTTTTTAACCGAAGATGGCATGAAAACAAAAAGGGATACAAATCTTATATGATTTGCATAGTCAACAATCACTTGTCCTTTAGTTTTCATTATACATTACTTTGAGTAGTTGATGGTTCATAACACGTCATTAAGCGGCTATTAAAGTTATCTAAACAGTTGACAGTTAATTCACAATAATCAAATCAAGTTTTTCATCAGACAATTTTGGAGTAACCTTGTATGCATAAAGCTCAATTTTTAGACTATCAATATCTGTATCTGGTTAGTTGAAAAGTGATTGTTATATAGGAAAACATTTATTGTTGACTTATTTCAGGAAATTAAAGTCAATATGGCACTAAATTGATCAGTAAACGATATTTTTGGCAAACTATTAAACTCATAAACCTATATAGTAGTTTCTTTTTACCCTTCATAAATACTTTTAATATTGAACGTAAACGTCAAGTTAGATATCATGTTAAACTTATTTTTTATAAATTATATAATATATGATTTATATGGAAACATTTCCTCGTTTAGAGTGTCCATGTATTTTATACAAAATACAACATTTGTGCCAATTGTAAATTATACAAACTCGCAAGCATTTCGTTGCAGCCTTATTTGCATACAATATGAATGGGATGTGCCAGCCATGCCTGACCACCTGCAATATGCAGATCATTTTTAAAAATTATTTTGTAAATATAATTTATAACAATTAAAACAATGAACCATTACTTTTATCCAGCAAACATAACGTATTGCTCAAAAGGCGTCTTTATGCTGCATATATATATATATATGCGATCAATGGCCATGTGGGCGATACCTTAAGTACAACAAGCAATGAGTAATTAACCTTAATTACAGGGTTTGAGAGGAAAATGAACGTACATAATGCGTGATTCTTGACGCATCATAAATAGGCCCGACTTTGATTTTATGTGCTACTTATGACCGCTTGCAACCATGAAATAAACGGGGTAATTCAAAACGATATCTAACACTATATTGCAATATAATTAGACTATCTTTGAACTGCTGAACAACTAACTGCGAAAAATATACAGAACCTAGGAATCTTTAATAATCTGATTTGTCAAACTTATAATTGATAAGTTTAATTAACCTGTATTAAAACGTGCTCGATTTACAGCAGGTATAATGATATACAAGTGAAATCCACATTTTTAAAAGGGGTAGACAAACTATGTCAAAATGGTAGGTTTGATTACTATATTATAGAATATGCAATAAATTCCAATAAGACCATGTTTATTTCAACAGTAAATATAAACTGAACTATAAAATAGCATGCATTTTTAAAAACCGGCTTCAGATACAACATGTCAAAAATTATACGTATTATTCAACCCCATAAAAAGCAACCCTGGTTATTAGCTTAGTTGGCTGCAGGGTTTTTTTACAATCCTTTTACGGGTCATTTCGTGATAGTATTTCTACGAAAATGACAGGTTTTTTAAATAATATAATACACGTTAAATAAGACGTAACATTGCCTTTTAATGATACAACAACTCTGTACATTTATAGTAATAAGTGCACAGCACGTTTTATGCCACTAATGCACGCTATTATATATTGGGCCTTTGTACACGTATACGTGTATTTGATGCACTTTTCAGGTATCTATAAGGCCACACAGGTAGCATTGCTATATAGGCTGAAATTCCAAAGCATTCCGAGTCATTTGAAAATCTAAAGATGTGGCCTACTTGCGTATACATGTCCGTGTCAATTCATACTTATATGCTAGCGAATCATTTTAAGACCATTTCGAATTCAATAGGTTTTTTTCCAAACAGTCTTGTATAGGTTTCATTCAAAACCAATTCGATTATTCCATTGGAATTTTAATACAAAGCGAAAGTTCATCTCTAGAAAATGTTGGACGCATAAGAATACAAAAAAATAGACAATTTTCATCGATTAGTGTAACATATTGTCATAGGATGGCGCTGTGGTTTCAACTACATAGGCGTACTTATTAAATAACATGGGGTATAGCGTCAGGTGACTTCTACTAAGTGGCCATTCAAAAAGGACGTCTCCGAAATTCCTTCAAAAATTTACCCCTCCCCCTTCCTGTCCCCTGTCCACATGGTGTCCATTTTATCCCATACATCCCAACCTCATAGACAAGTTTTTTGTTTTTTTTGAAAAGTAGGGTGTCCAGAAAATGTTTTGGAACACACAAAAGCTCATCCTTTAAATTTCCAAGCACTACTCGGTACCAATTCCAAGTCAATTTTTCAGATTTTTCTGATAAACGGAAATTTCCTGACCTTGAAGGGAAATTCCAGCATAAAATTGGTGTTTAACACAAAAATAGGCATAATTGTCGACTTTCCCAAGATTTTAAAAATTCAAGTACGTTTGGGACTGGGGACACATTTCTTCTGGTGTCCATTTTCCCTTTCAGTGACCTTTAAAACTTATTAAACAGAAAATCCAAGAACTGAAAAATGCCATCATTAGTGGACTTCCATAATGGCTACCCCTCCCTCCCCCTGTCCACATGGTATCCATGCACATGCTAGCAGACTCCCACCCCTACCTCCTCTTGAGGACGTCCTTTTTGAATGGCCCCAAAGGCCAATAGATTCAAATAACCTTAGTTGAAATTCCTCAATTTTCTTCTTTAATTTGCTTAAAATTTCATTTAACTTATTAACTCTTATTAAGTGTCAACATCATAGCACTCTGATATATTTTTTTAAATTATGACTGAAAAACATTGGAAGCTAAATTACAAAACATTTCGAAGGTTTCAAATTTGTGTTGCTAGAGTGATATGATCATCTGCAGGAGACAAATAAAAGTGTATAAATTGTACTTAAAAAACTTGTCTTTTCTTCAACAAGTATAATGATCATGGCCAAATACTGCAACAAAGAAAAACGCAACACACAATCATACTTCAATCGCAACAAAAGTCATGCAATGATCTTCTTTGTGCAAAACCCCATTAAAAGTAACGCTCATAATTGTATGCGTGGGATCAAACCTTGAAAGCTTAAAAAAAGGCTAAAAAACATTGAAATATCCATCCTCATTTACGAAATCAATTGTGTGAGACCTCATAAGTGTGAAGATCATATGCCATCAATTACGCCATTTTGCATGTTAAGCACATACAAATACTAGCGTAAAACTGCTTTGGATTTTAGGAACAAGTCATCAACATATTCAATATTCAGTACGTATATTTAAATACACCAAACAGTTGTAAATCTCCAAATGTTGTATGCCTACATTCACTTAAAATATCAAAAATGGATCCTCTGCATGCGTATTTATTCTCTTACAATTGGGTTAGGTCACAAGTTCAATAATAAATAAATGTTTAAGAACAAACTGGTACGGTGCTGTTAAAGCTAAAATATTCATAAATATATGCTTATGTAGGCAGCTATAGTTAACGCTTTGCACATTAAGTAGTTCGCTTTAGATCACATGTGTTTATACAAAAACTTTGAATTAAGAGGGTCAGTAAGGATCTCGTATATGGACTACAAGGACGATTATTTTTTGTTTACAGATTTTAATGCATTAATATGCACACAAGCATTGTGTGCCAATTATGAAGCAATATAAAAATATTTAAAAATCAACGTGTTGACCAGATCATAAAACCTTTCAGATTGTAACTGAACTTTTAACATCAAGTCAAGTAAGATACGTAAAACGATTGCGTTACACATAGAAAATACAACGCCAGTACTAAGGACAGTACTAATTTTATTTTGTTAATATCCCTAGCATATAATTGTGTCAATTAAGGCTGAACAATAATTTGTTGGAAGTCACGTTAAACAAGTCCTCCCTAATATTGCATGACAATTTTCATTATTTGGTATCTGCTGGTGTGCAAGCCGAAACAACGAAAGAACAAATTATATTTTTGCCCCTACAAAAAGGCCCTTGGGCATAATTAAGGTTTGCGTTAACCAATTACGCTGGCTTTCATTAATTGAACGAGGGGGTAACAGCTCACTTTAATTAATTTCCATTGTTACTGCAAATTGGAAACAGTTACATTTCCAAATATGATTAAAAACACCTGTAGAACCAGTTATTAGGAAATGCATTCATTTTCAATAACATATACAAGTGTGTACCTAAAGCATTAATTTCGGCATTACAAAAACACGTACCTGTTTATTCAAATAGCGAAGTAATGCTAATAATTGTTAGGAAACTACCAATAATAATAATCAGTATGTATTGGGTGCATTACTATAACACCCAATTTGAAATTTGTAATATATGCCTTCAATAAAACATTGTAAATAAAGAAGGGTGGTGGTTTATCAGGTTACTTTAATCCACCAGTTTAACTGGTGCATATGCTTATTGATGATGATGATGATTATTATAACTGGAAATTATATTTTGGCAGGGAATAGGTTAAGAACTAATATTTCCCTTCTGAAAGCCCTACATTTTCTTATATCCTTCTTTCTCCGGTCTAAATAATGAAAAATCTGGTTTTGGATCAAATAATCTGCTCTCTCGTCGCCTTAGAAATATTGTGTTTTGAACCTTGGAACGCATTTATAAGCAAGTCGTAGTATAAATATTCAAAAAATAATAAATAGATAACAAAAAAATGTAGTAGATGATAGCACAATGTTTTTCTGAAGATGTGATGTTTATGCATGCATACGTACCAATTTAATTTAATTCAGAAAGTCATTCTTCCCATCTGAATGAGTAGCTCTATTAGTGGGAAATTGCACGTCTCTATCTTCGTGTGTAATCGTAACAAAAATAAAAGGACGGAGGCTGTTTTTGTATGTTTAATTTCTTGCTGCCATGATGCGTGGACAAACAGCATTGTCCATAGAGCACAAAAACACGGATGTCGTGAATAGATGCGACGAGGATTATTAATTACATCAGTCACCCACATATTAAGTCTGATAAAACATAAATATTGCCCCTTGCATGCTATACAGCCACTATTCAACGGGGAAATGTACAGTTTATATAGGCTTATAGATATGCTCATTAAATTGTCTTATGTGTACTTGGAACGGAGAATAAAAGGGCTTTTGTAGTCACAACAGCCGTGTGAACGAAGGTAACATGCCACGCAAAAAATATGACATGGTAGAAGGGTGACATCTGGCGTGGCTTTAATTCTTATTTAATCCTGAGCTATACAAAAAAAACTTTTTTTTTAAATTGATAGGTATATCCTCACATCGAAATCTAAATTGCATCTAAAATGCATTTTCTGGAAATTTTTCATTTATTTTAGAAAATGCTTATAGGATTTGCAAATATGCCTATGAGTAATAAAGCTTATTCATGATAAGGACAGTTATTTGAATATACTATGAGTATTGTCTAAATTTTAAGAGGAATAATACATTTTTGAGCACACATTCAAAGTATAACAGACTACTTTGGCTCTATGTTTTTAAGATTTATCTTATTATAAGTTCAATTATTTTTGACTTATCAAACAGCTGTTAGCTTTTAAAAAATAAATGCAAAACCGTTCAAATATCCCATTAAGTCTATTTTTAATCACGATTTTAGTAAACCAAAAGAGACTAGCCTATACTTCCGCTATAACGGTGACCCCAAAATAAGACGGGCCAAATAAATTAAGGAAAAGCCCTTTGTTGTATCCTTGAGGTCCATTATGAACATCATTAAAAGGTGCTTTAGCCATGCATGGTCTTTATAAACGTAATAATATAATAAAAAAACATGACAAGGGCTTTCATGGAAATTAATGTATAAACTTGGGTAAAGACTAAGTAAAAACAATGCTGTGACCTTGCACAAAGAATATCCGGTATAGTTCCTGGCAGACCAGTAACAAAGAGGTTTTAATCCTGAGAAAATTGTCGCCCAAACTTTCAAAAACCTATAATTATTTTATTAATTTTCATGGTGCAATAACCCGGGAAGCTTCCCCCTCCCCCGAAGAAAACCGTATACAAGCCAGCACTAATAAAGCGGGCTTGTATCACGTATATGAAAGTTTAAAATTAATGTTGTGAAAATAAACCACAATATTATACCATTAATTGAATTTGTACTGTAACAAACTCATACAATATATGCAAAATTGTATCATTATTTATTCGCATACACATATCAATATGCATACCAGTAGTTAGTTATGCAAAAATTGTGGTGAAAAACTAACTTAGTTTCACATGTTTATCACAGTTCAGGTATACAGGAAATGTCAATAAACAATGTCATAAGAGAGCAAGGCATTTGATCTAACTTAGACCAGAGAATTTTCATTATTTATAATCACGAAATCTACAAAAGATCATGAATGGACTTATTATGTGGACCCTATTTAGTCCATGGTTTGTCTTATATGAAGCCTCTGGTTATATTGATCCATTAAAAAAATCATAGCCATGTATATGAATCATATTTATCCATTGAATGGCTATATTAAACTTTCGAATGACCATATAGATGGATTATTATTACATTTCGAGTTTCTATATATGATCCATATATTCCAGAAATGTTGGACAAAGTCGGTTTAATCAAGTTGAACACTAAGTATATATGCTCATCAATGACCATACAAAAAGAAATACGAACACACATAGCCAAACTTTGAGATTTATGACTATACAAGGAGCTTATACGTATATAATAAAAATGTCGTCAATTTTAGCCATCTTTTTCAGTGTGCCACGACAATTTAAGACCTTGTTTGGTGTGCCTCGAGTTGAAAACGTTTGAAAAACACTGGTATAATGTAACTATGAAGCTAATGTCACGTTACCATGCAGTGACGCAGAATATATCAATCAGGGAAAAGAGTAGAGATACGAAGTCATATTACAGGTTCTATGCCGATTCATGCAGTTGGGCATACTATCTATCGAAATTGGTCCAATTATTGATACAGGACATTTTCCATTTAATGCCCAGTTTCGATTTCATCTGTTTCTTCACCCTATAGACATAACACCGCCTCAACAAAAGCCATAGCACGTTGTTAGGATTGTTAATCCTAATCGTAGACACGTCTACATGTGCATGCTTAAGCAGGTAAACTCCGATGTTAGTTTACCTTTTGTTGACTAATAATAATACCCTTAAGGCCCCCTTAAATGACACATGTTGATTGTGTACTTGTTCAATGTCCGTGCAAACAATCGCATCCTCTTATTTTTTGAAGCTGGAGGGGGAGTCCCGAAACGTCTTTTTAATTGTTGAATGAATATACACGTTGCACTAAGCCCGATTATCCACGTGTGCACCTGTTCGTTTGATTAAGGCCCCCCCTGGGAGGTTGGTCCTCTTTTGTTGGAGACACCGCTGGCCGCTAGGTGTCAGAGCCAGCATGGAGTCAATCATGGGCGCACAAAAGACGCTCGGTTGCTTCATCAAACAAAGCATTTCAATTAGGAGGGTTTTGTGTCCGTTTTCTAATTTAAGGTGTCGCACCATTTGTCATTGTCAAACAGTGTAAAAACCCAATACTAGAGCCCCGAATTCCGAGCGCCATTATATGAAGCCAAGGTATAGGCGCTCACCTATGGCCTCTTTTTCAACAGAAAAAGCCAACGGGGTCTTTGCGCTAGTAATGAGTTCTTTAGGAAGACGAAATCGCATGAGCACCTTCAAAAAGGAGAGAAAAACCCACAGCTTTTATACCATTTATACCAATGAAAATGGCGGCTACACAATAAGCGAACAATCCCTTTCTCAACATTCGAGTCTTTTATTTTTTTTTAAGTCTTTCCTTAGCAGGCCACCGCCTAAAACTCGTGCGTGAACCTTGCATCATGGACAGTAAAGTTTCACTTCTACCTGTTATTATGCCACCCAAGAATAAACAGAAAAATGTTAAGTATATAGCCGGAGCCGCGAACATGTGTGGGGAATGCGGCTTACTTTGGGAACGGATTACGCGCTCGAAGTTTTGTTAGCACCTTAATGTGCAATTAACAGGATGCGTAAATCATGTCTTGACTTTTAGAAACGTTAGTACACATTTTTCGGTATTCTCGTCATATTTTTTCAATGAAGTTTTTTGGCTTATGTCGGTATCAGGCTGAGAAGCGTATACATATACGTATATACAGGTACAGACTGCCGATGCATTGATAATAGGTATACCTTCATTAAGGTGACTGGAATGTTATGTTATAATATAGATGCATATGGAATTTTTATGTGATTTTCCAAAGATGCTAAGGTTTAAAAGTAACTTGGCATTCTTGTCAGGACATTTTTCAGATATACATACGTATATATATATGCAGTGTATTTATAATTCAGTCCTTTTGAATTTCAATGGTCTGTCACAACCTTCTAAAGACGTTTTACCAAATGAGTGTAAAATACAGCAGAGTGTAAACAATAATATAATTTGTTACAGATACACACGATATTACACAATATTTTTGCCTTCATTGCAGCGTCACTCCATCTTGGAACTATATCAGGAACAGATTTCAACCTCCAACATATAAAACGTACTTTGTAGTTACAGTTTTAAAGTGACTGACCCTATACTCTCACCCCCGTACCACAGTTGCTCAAATTGCATAAGCTTGAGACTGAGTTGCGTCTCAAGTCCCAGCTGCACAGAAAAAATTCCCAAAACGAGCTCAAGACTGTGACAAAGCAGCCAAATGTGAGACTCAAGCTTGAGCTTTTGCTTGAGATGCAGCTTAGAAGAGGTCAAGCTTGAGCTGCAGTTTGGTGAGCAACTGTAGTACGGGGGTTAGAACATGAGTGTCATATGGTATAGGGGTGGACTTGATGTTCTTCCCTATAAGTCTGGAATACAATTCTGCTTTAGACTGTTCAAAACGGCCTACTCACAATGAAGATTGAGGTTTTATTGAAGGTAAAAGGTGGTTTAGCCCATCTATATATTTAGCAAGTGTTTCCGTTATTTTGTATGTTCTCCTTTTAGCGGCATCATGAGGAGTTTATTGGGGACTTCAGTTCTGTATATGTATACTGGAATGCTCAATTGTGTATTTCAAGTAGAGTCTTGGCTTTTCTCGCTAAAAAGCACAGAAACGTTTAAAAAAAAGGTTATTTCGGTAAAGCAGTTGGAGTTCGTCACGATATATACTGCTATAATCGGCGTAAAATCAACCGGTTTTTCATCCAAAGGTGCTGTTCATTTTAACCGAAGTTTTGAAACCCCAACAATTTCCTTTTGGCCTGACCATGACGGCCCTTTGTGGCTGCCTTTACGGAGAAATTTCTTTACGCAATATATTAATAATTGAATGTGCGAATTCCACGCGAGGGTGGATAGTTTTTGGGGAGGGTTTGTGCAGGATGCTCTTCTTTTAATTCTCATCACTAATAAAGTGAGCGCCTTTCCAACGAACAAAAGCATTTAAAAGAAATTGGCAATAAACTTATTGTCCGTTTTCTATTCACCCCGTGCTATGGACTGGGTCTTTTGCACACACAAACAGCCAGTGGATATAGGAGCACGGACAATGGCTGCCCCCGTACCATTCGTGGGGTCGAAAATGCGCTCCCCCTGGGGGCAAACACCTGACAATCGAAACAATTGCGAGAGAGCAAACAGCAAAACGCCGCCTATGGGACGAGGCAGCCCCCAAAAACAGAGCTATGGGGTGCAAGGGGGGGCTAAAAGCCAGAAATGCATTTTTGACCATCTATTATTGACTATTGAACGGAAAGTGCGCGCATTCTACGCCCAGTGTGCAGCCTTTTGACTTCTCCAGGGGGCGCTTCGACTCTTCCTATGTGCGAAGGAGGAGAAAGCAGTCTCTTGCTCATGAAAAACGCACCACAGGTCAGATTTCTAGTGGCCCAAGTGTCAGAGGTGACATTTGTAACACGCGTATCCAACACAAAGATATAGACATAAATTGTGCGTGAAAACCTTTCAAAATGTCCTATAACTTATTTTAATGCTCCTGAAAATGTCCGGGTCATATATATGATCACAATCCGGATCACATGAGGAAATCCAAGTTGAATTGAATGACAAAGGGCATGTCTTGTTTTAAAATTAAGTAATCTAAAGATTACTTGAAAATACACGATACAATGAGCTTAATTTATTATCCTCAATATATCCACGTGACGTTATTCATGATGTAAATACATATTTTTATATACGTTACTGCATGGTTTTTGGCAAGGGTCTTAAAAGTTAAGCCAGAATATGCAATATAAGACCCTTGCCAGCAATATCAAATCATTTAAATGCAATAAATACACATGTTTTACATGCAACAGATGACATGTAATTATCAAAATTAGTATCACCCAGTATACAAAAGAGTGAATAATAGGAAAAATATAATGCAGTCCCATATTTACTCGTGTTTAAAAAAATAAAAAATAAACAGGATAACCGAATTATTTGTAACAACACTGTGGTGTGGAACGAATTACTCTTTTGAAAAATGTGACATTACATTTACTTGCTTTATGACCATCTCATAGCAGGTCATTCTACCAAAGTAAGATTCCCATATTGGTTTCGTTTTCTTAACTCATGCATAGAATTGGTGGCACAGGTCCCACTGATTGTCCATTTTGCAACGAAGAAAAGAAGGAAGGAATGGGATAAAAGTCGGATCAAAGGAATAATAATAAATAGAAGGACCCCCGTAGCACGAGAAGGGTCTTTTTCAATGGTGTCTGATGAACAATGTTCATACATTAGGCTTGGCACGTATCTGACAAGCGAAAAAAGAAAAAAAAAAAGAAGCAAAGGGGGGCTCGAAGAGGCATCATGTCCAGTTGGGTCTGAACCCACTAAACTCTCACCTTTCTTAGGAAGATAATAATTTTGAGTGCCGTCATGATGACCACGGTGGCCCGAGTGTCACTCCTTAGCGCTGTTTGCCTTTCAACTCGAAAACTGAAGTGACACTTTTACGCTGATCATTGTCCCTAAACCAACAGCGGTACAAGAATCATGACACCTCTTGTCCCCCTCTTCGCATTCCTCGCAATGATGTATGTTACGTTTGGAAAACCACAGACCACTCACTGGACACTATACGAGGAAATCTGAGTCATGTGAACGTTTACCTGAAATCCTTAATCGTCACCCATGGTTGCTTGGTTTGCTTTTTCAAGGTTGGATGGTTATAAATGGGCAGAGAAAATGGACGAATGGTCCTTGGTGAAATATGCAATTTGAACACTAAAGCAAAAATGGAAATACGAAGAATTAGGATACTTTTGCAAACGAGACTCACAATATAGTTGTAGAAAATAACATTTATGCAATTCTATACATATACATATAAGAACTTGCAAGAAATATTGTTTAAAGCATTTTGAACAACTTCAGTTGGGAAAAGTTTTGAGAGAAATCACGAGTAATCTCTGTATACGTTTTTAAATCGGGAATCTACAAAATGCTAAATAATACAGGTGTATTTACTACTAATACACCTTCAGGTGATTCAGGTTATTAATAATACTAATATTTTAAAGTAGTCTCTGTTATAAAAAATTCAGATAATACATCAAAGTGGAAACGTTTAATCCCAAAAATGTAATGTATAAACACTGGCTCACTTTACTTTATAAACCAATTTCGAGTAATTAAATATTTTAAAATTATATGTAATAAGTTATTATGTAATTATATACATAGTAAGTATATAAAGTGATGTACTGAGACATCACATCTCCATGCGAAAGTTTATCTTTATTTATAACACTAATTGCTATTGAAAATTATCGTCAGTTTAAT